>JAEIIL010025222.1:0-23207 GCA_018905715.1 Drosophila lini | reverse complement strand
AGAAGTGTGCCAAAGGAGAAGTAGATCGGTGCAATAGTTTTCGAGAAATCGTGACTACCGTCTTCAAGAAAGTGGTTTTGAGAAAAACGCGTTTAAAGTTTTTATTGCCAGTTGCGACTCGTACGACGTGCTGGGCTTTAAATATTTCCCATTCCTACAGTTGTGCTTCGATCGACTTGAAATTCGAACAACATTCCTGACACTTTGTACTATTATTTAAAAAAGTTTGAAAAAAATGCATTTCATGAAGTTTCAAGACCCGGATAACCCCTTAAGTTATTTCTTAAATCCAAACATACATGTTCTTCACTCAAAAAAATGTATTCTTATTAAAATACAAATATGTTCGCTATGATCCAATTACAAACTGCAAGGGTATTCGAACATCAGCGAAGATAGCTTCCTTTCTTGTTGTACATTATTTAATTTCGGTATTTTGATAATTTTTAACTTAGCAACTATAATCAATTAATTAAGTCGAGTTAATTAATTAATTTAAAATTATAAATATTTTGCAATTTTGCATCCCTGAAAATATTTCATTTCCAACACTGAAACCCTGGTTTTTCTACCCTGCCGCACTACGGTCACTCTAATGCCCACGTGCGTTTTGTTTGGCCTCTGCCGGCGCTAAATTTAACCAAATTAAACCGAATTTCCAAGGATTTGCAAAGATTTCTTAGTCTCCCGAACACCCAGGAACTACGACAACATGGTCTTCTTCACATGCAACGTTTGCGGCGAGTCGGTCAAGAAGCCGGCGGTGGAGAAGCACTACCAGACGCGCTGTCGCAACAGCGAGAAGAACGTGTCCTGCATGGACTGTCTGAAGGACTTCTACGGGGAGGAGTACGTGGCGCACACCAAGTGCATCTCGGAGGCGCAGAAGTACGCCAGCCAGAGCCAGGGCTTCGTTGTCAAGGAGTCCCGCAACAAGAATGCCCAGAAGCAGGAGAGCTGGATGGACATCATCCGCGCAATCCTCGACAGCAGCGAATACAATCTCACGCCAGCCCTGCGCTCCGCCTTCCAGAAGCTGCAGAGCGTGGACAATGTGCCGCGCAAGAAGGCCAAGTTCGAGAATTTTGTGGGCAACTGCATGCGGATGCCGCGCCAGCAGGCCACCCAAGTGTGGGACATCCTCGAGAAGGAGCTCAACAAAATGAAGGAGGCCAAGCAGGCGGAGCTGGCCAGAATCAAGGCGGAGAAGGTGGCGGCCATACAGCAGCAGCAGCAGGAAGAGAAGGAGGCCGAGGAGGCGCCCCCGAAAAAGAAGGCCAAAGTGGAGGAATCCACACCCGAAGAAGAACCCACCAATGGCACCTCCACCGACTTCGATTGGTCTGCCCAGCTTACCAAGATTGTTGGCAAGCAGGCCGATGGCATTTTCCTGGAGAAGCTACGCAAGAAGCTGCTCAAGAAGTACACCAAGCATTTGTCTGTGGAGGATTTGAGCGAAAAGCAGGCCAAGAAGTTCCAGAAGCGTTTCGACAAGCAACTCAAGCTCTCCGAGGCCCTGCAAGTCGACGGCGATCTCGTCAAGGTGGCTAGCTAGCGGAGCAACCCACCTTTAGTCGTAGTTAAGTTATAGCGAAGGACAATAAAAGTGTAAGCTGCAAGTGTTGTGTCTTTTATCCCGATTCTCTAGGTCTTATACTTTAGGTACTGCATGCACTGCCTCAGATGATTGCGGGTGGCCTCGCACTGGGCTGTTTGATGGAACTGTTTGGCAGGACAGTGGAGGATCATCTCGTTAGCCACGCACTCGAGCACTAAGCCGGGATACGGATGGCAGCCGTGTTTGTAGAGGCGTCTGGCCAGCTTTTTGACGCCTTTGTGTGGCAAAAGGTCCAGAGCTGTCGAGGAAGGGAGTGAGTTTTAAGACAATCTTTTAAGGTCAGTAGAGCCCACCATGTTTGTCGCATTTGATGTAGGTCTGGTAGAGCAGTTCTATATCCGCATCGTTGACTAAATCCATTTCCAAGTGCTCTTTAACCTGATGGAGAACTAGAGATCTCCGATCCTTGCCCAGGAATTCTGTGTTGTTGAAACTGCACTCGGCGGTGCACTGATCAAAGAGTTCGTTTAACTTTTCATGGATTTTTTTTAGATAATTATCTTACAAACAGATAGGTCTGCTCCTCCTCTTCCGTCTCGTAGGCAATCTTCTCGTGCCACTTGATCTGGCAATCACTAAACTGGGGACTCTCGTCATGCAAATCGCAACAAAAGTCGTGCTGAAATATATATCCGATAACCCTAGAAAACTCCTACCGATCAAACCCACCATGGTATCCACTGCATTCAGTTCACAGTCCTCGTCCAGATCGGGAGCCGTGGCCCTGCCCAGAGCCCAAGCGGGCAGGAGGAGCAGCAGCAACACGTTTCGTAGTTGGAAACACATTTTCCAAATTACACCCCGAATAATCAGGCGCTTTTATAACTGAAAAGCCGGGCTGTGAAGGGTTAATTTTGCGTAACATTTAATGGATTTTAATTTGTGGCTTAATTTATGCTTTTAATTATTCCAACCGAAATTTGCTCGCGCCAGACTGGCCGGGTGCAGCGTCATCATGATCATCATCTTCCTCGTCGTCGTCGTCATCGTTCCGCTCCAGTTCCTGGAACGCACTGTATTTCCATTAGCCCGCTGCACTCGAAGATAAATGATGAAAAGGCGCAGGCATCCATCACCGATCAAGCGGCGCAATATCCAAATATAGCAAAAATATCCAGGGCCCGGAGAAGCCACGCACTTTCTTGATTGCTGCTATGTCTAGCAGCAAATGGATGCGGAAGCATTCCCAGTCCCCAATCCGAAACCCATTCCCATTCCCACACCCATTCCGCTGTGTTCAGCTGCAACTAATTAACCGAGAAATACATCATAAATAGTCCAACTGCCGCGGTTCCAGTTGCATCTTCGGTTCCAGCTCCTCCTTGCCAGCACACGACCGTCATTAGTCAGGGCGCAGACGTTGCGTCGCTGCCTCAGAAGTTCCCATTTGTTTATTTTAGACTCGCACACACCCCGTCGCAGCGAGGGAGTGGTGTGAAGTAGTGATGCCAACGACCTATAATTATGCATTACATTTATTATATATTAGATAATGGTGTTGTTTGCCATCAAAATTAACTGCTGATGTCAGATACATATTTTAAAAATGTAGATAAGGCTTTTCTGTTTCCAATAATTTTTTTTAGATGTTAATTACTCATTTTAAGTACTCAAGTTCTTAAGATGTACATTCCAGACATTAACAAAAGAAAATCGGTTATATCCGGAAAAGTCCAACTAAGCACCACTGCAGGGCTTCGACATGCGGAATGGGTGTGGAGGTGCTTGTAGATTCCGCTGGTTGCCTGTGTGTGCGGTAGGTATCTGCTCCTATTTGCCACAGCGGCGCTCCACGGTGGCATGCGATTAAAGAATTTTTTGGGGGGCAAGAGCAATCGAGCGGCACGTGCCGCCCGCCTGAAGTTCAGTTCTCCGAAATCGGAATGCCTGCGTCTAGCTAGCTGAACTAGGAAGCCGGGCCTACAAGAATCCAAGAATCCGACAAAATCGTCGAAGGTGGCCATATGTTTCCAGTAATTGATTGAATTTTAATTTAAGTTTAAAATATTACATTTATTTTACCAAGATGATCAAATGTTCATTTGGTTTCAAGCTCTTAAAATACTATTTTTAATATTCCTACCAGATTAATAGATTTCCCAGGATAGGGCTTAAAACGTTTTTTAATAAATATTACCTGGCACTCTCTTTGTTTTAATTACGGAGAAAATTCTTTTAATTTAATGTTTATACTGTTTATATTAAAGGGCACCAGTTGAAAGTGCCTAAGCATAGCTTACTTCTTCGCTTTGTTCAGACTGAGGCACAACTTTAATGCAGTCGTATAATATTTTTGTTTTTAAGTTTTATTTATAAATAGAGTGTTTCTAAAATTATATCATATGTTTTTTTTTGTTTAATTTAAAACAACTAAATTTTAATGGCGAATCGAAATATAAATTACTTGTGTCAATGATTTGGGTTTTGATCACCATGTACCCCAAGAAGACATACATTTTATGAAGTATATGAACTTTAAATCGATATTTTTTTTATGCTAATTAGGAATATATGTATGCATATATGATTTATGGTGTTGCAACTTACTTTCCCTGCGTTGTATTATTCGAATTAAAAATTTAATGCCCTGCAGGAGTTTACATATCTATATTTTAAAGAAGTTGTAGCTTACAACTGTAACATATATTAATTACTCAATCTTTCCTCCTAATTACAAGTTCTTTAAATATTTCTCTACGATCCAATTCAAACCTACTTAATAATCGATTATTTTATTTGGCTATAATTAGGTGCTCCCTCCACGAGTCGAGTGGATGTTGATGGTAAACATCAACAATGCATTGTCATAATCGAACGGCATCTGGCTCTGATTGCAGTTTGTGGATGCTTTTCCAGGCAGATGTAGATGTGGATGTGGATGTATCTCTACTGCCTTCACGGAGAACTCTCGCTTTCAGGCGCTCCAACACACACACACAGACACGTGCTCAGCGCACACAGATACTCGCGCGGATGTAACGGACGGATGAGCAGCGAGTCGAGGAGAATCCACAGCGAAGACGACGGCCTATCAGTCGAGAGTCTGCAGTCGAGGCGTGCGGTTCGTTCGATTTCCCGGTTCCGGAGGCAAAAGAAACACAGCAGGCAGAGCAGCTCCTCCTCAGCCGCCACTTGGAGCGACAGTTCCAAAAAATCTGTCAAACTATACATACCTCTGCGCTATAGATACCCGCGTCGGGTGGATAGTGCCACATTCTATTTATTTATAAACCGCCTATATTTTTGGATCAAACTTGAGGCGAAAGCAAAAGTGTTCTAAGAATTTCGGTGTTCTCTGGTCTAGTGTCTAGTGTGAAAATGCCTTTGCCGAAATCGTGATTGTGAAATCCTCGCGTCTCAAAGTCACACAAGTGAACATATATAAATATTCGATACAGAAAACTAGATATATTCCGCCACAATGCCGAGCTTCGGCGCTAAATTCCTCGCCTGCCTGCTGGTCAGCTCGGTGATCCTGGTCAGCGGCCAGTACGAGCATTATCTGGACAGCCTGCGCTCCAACGAGCTGTACGAGTTCGTGGACGACGGCTCCGCCTCGGGCAGCATCCAGTACCTGCCCAAGGGCGACAGCGAGCGGATCCTGCTCCAGCTGGAGCAGCCCATCCACTTCTACGGCGAGCAGTACGAGCAGCTATACGTGAGTAATGCAAATCTAGGGCTCCGGCTTGGATTGAACACAAAGTATCTCGAAGATTGTGCACTGAATGAATTTTCGCAGCCTGCAGGCTGATAAGAGCGATCCGATAAGCGGCAATCAGCATGCAAATACTCGGCGATTTAATAGTTTCTAGAGCATTTATATTAGTCTATTTCGGGGGAAGCATGCTTTGTTGTGGCCCGCGTATTTATAGGCGACATTAATTTTCGGCAAAACATGACAGGTCGGACGGACGAACATCGATTTCCACACACAGACACATCCACATCCACTTGAGGGTGGTCCAAGACCAAGACGCAACCCATTGATGTGTCTCCTTGCCGCCTTGGCCAACTGCCAGGGCTCCTGAGCAGCCGGGCACTGAGTGTCTGAGTGGTTTCGGCACTTGGCAGCCAAAGTTATGAGTTCTCCGAGTGGAGAGGCTTCTGTCGCCTATTTTTGAACTGTTGTTTTTCAGTCGCCGCGCTCTGCATTTTGTTAGTTAATTAACTGAATTTATGTGTCTGACGTAGAAAAATAGCACGCGGCCGCGGCACAGAATCGGAACACGCCGGAGCGGGCACTATGGCCATAGGAATCCATAAATTTATTGAAATTCCTGGCCGAAAGAGGAGCCTGTCGCTTGGGTCAAATTGGTGTCGAAACCATTTGGAAATCTTATAAATAGACTCGTCATACTCCCATCAAAAATATTGTGTGAATAACCCCAGCCTATATGTGTTATATATGTTCTCCTGATAAGTCTATATTTTTTTTGATTAATAATAATAATATTTATACCGAATTCCTGGAATGGTTTATTCGCATATTCAAGCAAAGTCTGATTGTTTTATAAATCAAAAATCTAGTTCAGAAATTCCAACCTGAATTAGGCCAATGAATGCCCCAATTTGGTTTGAAATATGTGATGCTCGCTTACCCAACCTCAATTTGGCATCCATTGCGGCATGGAGTCCGTGTGGAGTTGGTTTAAATCACCTGCCAAGCTGGCCGGAATTCCTAGCCCATATGCCACGTCGTGGTCCCCCTGCGGCGATAAATGGAAGCCCCAGGAAGACACTGATTTATGCTGCGGCCTGTTGTCGGCAGCCACAACACAGGCATTTCTCGAACACCTGTGCTCCAATTCCGCTTCAGATTCCCCGTTTTGTTTATTCAGATTGCCTGTTGCATGGCTGGAGATGACGGAGGAAGCTGCATTCCCGTGGCTAATTTTAGACGAAACACTGAACGGATGTTGGGCGAGGACTCAACTAGTGGCGGTCTCAGCCTCAGATCATTTACACTTTAGTATATCCCTTCGATTCCCGATCGTTTTGCCGCCTTTGTTAATGATTTGTTGTTGTTTTGTTTCCGCCAGGAGAAATCCCATTAGGAGTTAAGTGGCCCGTTAGCACTTCACGGGGCTGAACTAATTGCAGTGCCATATGGAGGCCAAGTACTCTTTCAAGTACTTTCAAGTGATCCCAAGTGTAACTTCCTCATTCTCATGTGTTGAAAAAATAATGTTCTATATCCCTGAACCTATTTAATTTGAATTATTTACACTGAAATATTATTTAGGATTAATATTAAAATAAGAGGATTTTAATAACTCTTCTCAATGTTCCTCCCCAGATCAACACCAACGGCATCCTCACCTTCAATGTGGAGTTTGCCGAGTACCTCAATCAGCCTTTTCCCCTGGAGTACGCCTCGATAGCGGCCTTCTACTCCAATGTGGACACCTCAAACAGTGGCGATGACACCTCCATCTCGCTGTTCGAGACCAAGGATCTGCCCACACTGGACCGTGCCACGTCTCTGGTGCGCTATGCCTTTAGCAGCCAGGCGGAGTTCGAGGCTCGCCAGGTGATCGTGGCCACATGGCGCAATGTGGGCTACTTTGACTCCAAGACGGACAAGCTGAACACCTTCCAGGTGGCCTTGATTGTGGGTGAGCAGCAGACCTTCGTGCAGTTTATCTACCCAGAGCACGGCCTCAACTGGCTGCAGGGCGAGTCCGCTGGCATGGGCTTACCCGACATCCGTGCCCAGGCTGGGTTCGTGTCGGAAGATGGACGTTACTTCACCTTGAACGGTTCCGGATCGGAGAATGTAAGTGGAAAGAAGGGATTTCTAAAATAAAGGATCTTTATTTAATATAAATTCATGCCTCTCTTCCTCTTCAGGCCCGCTTCCTCAGCGAGAATACCAACCTGGGTGTCCCTGGCGTCTGGCTGTTCGATGTGGCTCCCATTGAGCCGCAACAGAATGTGAGGACACCCGACAATGCTGAGACCCTCACCGAATCCCCCGCCTTGGCTCAAAGCTGCCAAGCCGCTGGTCACCAGTGCCATGAGCATGCCCAGTGCCACGACAAGGCCGAGGGCTATTGCTGCGTCTGCGCCAATGGATTCTATGGCAATGGAAAGGCCTGCTTGGCCAATGATCTGCCCATCCGAGTGACCGGCTCCCTGGCCGGAGAGCTTAACCGCCAGCCCGTGGACGAGCAGGCCAAGCTGCAGTCATATGTGGTGACCATCGATGGCCGTTCTTACACCACCATCAACCCGTTGAGCAACGAGCTGGGCGCCCAGCTGCGCCTGGTCCTGCCCCTGCTGACCACCGTTCCCTGGCTGTTCGCCAAGTCTGTGGGTGGTGTGGCCAACGGCTACCAGCTGACTGGCGGCATCTACGACCATGTCTCCCGTTTGCAATTCGATTCAGGAGAGACTCTCCACGTGAACCAGACTTTCGAGGGCCTCAACTACTGGGACCAGCTGTCCGTCAAAATTGAGCTGTACGGCGAGGTGCCTTCGGTGGCCGCCAACGCAGTTCTCCACCTGCCCGACTACGTGGATGAGTACCGGTTTGTGCGTCCTGGCGAGCTGCAGTCGGTGCAGTCGCATCAGCTAGAAGTCACTGAGGAGCAGCGCGTCCTGGGCGTGCAGGTGGACCAGCGCATCCTGTACAGCAGTTGCCTAAGAGACGATGAGCCCGACCCAACTGAAACCACTGTGCTGCAGAAGATCTCCAAGGTGACCCTGGACTTTGTGGAACGCGACCAGGCACTACGCATCAGTGCCGTGAGCAAGGTGGGCGTCACTGCCGAGTCCAACGCCTGCACAGATGGAACCGCCGAGTGCGGGGAGAACTCTGTGTGCGTTCCCGACGAAGACACCTATCGCTGCGACTGCCACCATGGCTATGCCGCCCAGGTGGACGAGCGTGGACTGCAGGTCTGTGTGGACATTGACGAGTGCGCCGCCGGCACTCATGTCTGCGACGAGAATGCGATTTGCGAGAACACGGAGGGCGGCTTCAGTTGTTACTGCTCCGAGGGTTTCCAGGGCAATGGCTATCGCTGTCTGTCCAACTCAACCGCCGACAATATTGAGTACTCCACGCCGGCAGGCCAGGCGCAAGGCGAGCCTACTCCGGAGCCCTACCCTTATCCCGAACAAGAACAGGAGCAGGGCCAAGATCAGGATCAGGGTCGCGAGCAGCAGCCCCAGCCAGATCCTTATCCATATCCCGGCCAGGATGAGCAGGTGCCCCAACATCCCGACGAGTGCTATGTAAGTGTTTTCTTTTTAAAATTTATTTTTCAAAAATAATTTCTGTGGTTTCTTAGCGCTGCTCTAAGGACGCCAACTGCCTCGAGGGACGCTGTACCTGCCGCGATGGCTTCTCTGGCGATGGCTACCAGTGCACCAACATCTGCGGTAACGGCGAGGTCTGGGAGGACGGTCGCTGTGAGCCTCTGCTGCTGGACAGGCATGACGTGGAGCCGTCGTGCGATTTCTTTGGCGAGTGCAGCTGCCCTGATGGATACGAGCTATCCGAGGATGGCCAGCGTTGCGTATACGCCCACAACTTGGACTCGCACGAGATGAATGTTGATCTGAGTGAGTTACACTGATCCCACACGGCGTATGAGTGATTAAGTAAGCCAAAACCCCTCCTTTCCCTGCAGTTCCCTGCGACGTGGATGCCAACTGCCACATCAATGCCACCTGTGTCTGGTATGACCAGGAGTTGCGCCACATTTGCACCTGCAAGACCGGCTTCAGAGGCGATGGCTACAACTGCGAACTCATCGATGACTCCTGCGCGATTGTAAGACAAGATCCGGGCTCCATCTGGGCAATCTAATAAAACCTTTGCCTTCAAGAAACCGGATATCTGCGACGTCCACGCCTCCTGCCAATACAACGAACAGCTGGGCAAGTCCGAGTGCCAGTGCGTGCGCGGCTATGAGGGCGACGGCTTCCGCTGCCAGCTGGCCCCCGAGTGCCAGGCCGCCGAGCATTGCGGCGAGAATGCCTTCTGCGACGATGGAGTTTGCCAGTGCCAGCAGGACTACGAAAGGGATATCAGTGATCGCTGTGTGCCGGCCGGCCGTTGCGGCAATGTTTTCTGTGGCTCTAATGCCATCTGCAAGTGGGATTCGGTGCAGAGCCTTCAGTTCTGTGACTGCCTCGAGGGTTACCAGGGTGATGCTGTCCAAGGATGCACCAGCAAGCCTTTGTCCTGCCATGTGTCTAACAACTGCGGTATCCATGCCACCTGCGAGCCCACCGAGTAAGTGTTCAAGGATAACAAAATGCCTTTCAGTTCTCTATTTATTTATGACGTTTTTTTTCGAAAAGGGATCCTGCCAACTACGAGTGCCAGTGCATCGCCGGCTTCCATGGGGATGGCTATGTGTGCATCGAGGAGCAGAACTGCCTGAACAACCCCACTCTGTGCGACATGAATGCCCAGTGCCGCTCGACCAACTCCGGCCTGGTCTGCGTTTGCAATCAGGGTGAGTCCCAAATCATTTATCGGAATTTTCCAAGGATGCAGGAACAGCATCTTTGTCGCTCTGAACGGCCTGTGTCTCCTGGAGGCCCTTCTGATCACACGAACTGCACGAGCTGAAAAGATAAAGCCGAATAGGGTTAGGGCCAGCACCACGTTGAAGTAGCCATTGTTGCGGTCCCAGGTCAGCGGATGCATGAAGAACTCCCGCATGGACTGCATGGGAGAGGGTCGCTTGGTTGGGTCCTTGGGACTCAAATTGGGCTGGTTGAGGTGGCGCAACTGTGGTTGGAATCGCATCTTGAGTCCACCGGCAACTGTCCGACACGTCCGCGTCAGTTGGTTCATTTCTTTAGCGGAGAAAGAGTTAAGATTCATGTAGAAAAATAAAAGAAAGGGAGTACTTACTGGAAAATACAGGAAATTTTGATGGTAAGAGGTGGAAAGGTTTGGAGAAGAGAAATACAGTTAGTGAAAGGAACAAGTTTGACAGAGATTACAGAGATTTCTTTCTGTTTCTTGATTCCAGGTTTCTATGGCAATGGCTCTGTGTGCCAGGAGCGTCAGCAGCACGAATCGGACTTCCTGATCGTCAGCCAGGGCGTGGTGATCGTGAGGGTTCCCCTGAACGGACGCAATGTTCTCCCCATTTCGGTGGCCCAGATGGCCATTGGCCTGGACAAAGACTGTGTGGAGGGTCGTGTCTACTGGGGTGACATCTCAGCCAAGAAGATTGTGAGCGCCAAGTACGATGGAACCGATGCCCGTCCCTTCATCACCACTGGTAGGATGGTCAAATCTCCCCCAAGGCGCAACCTCTTAGCTAGTTTTTACCCACAGATATCGAATCGCCCGAGGGCATTGCCATCGATGTGATCTCCCGCCGCCTGTACTGGACGGACTCGGTGAAGGACACCATCGAGGTGGCCAGCCTGGACGACCCCACCCTGAGGGCAGTGATCATCAACAAGCAGCTGGTTAATCCCCGTGGTATTGCCGTGGATCCCTACAGGGAGTAAGTGCCATCAGTCTCCTTTATTTCTTCCTGTTCTGAGGGTTTGTTTTTTATTTCTTGGCAGAAAACTCTTCTGGTCGGACTGGGACCGCTCTGCACCCAAGATCGAGATGTCCAATTTGGATGGCACTGGTCGGGAGCTGCTGCTGGGCAAGGAGTCCGTGAATCTGCCCAACTCCCTGGTGGTGCTCGATAACTCTGGCGAGCTGTGCTTCGCAGATGCTGGCACCAAAAAGGTGGAGTGCATCCAGCCTCAGAACCGCCAACTGCGTCCCATCTCCAACGAGCTCTCTTACCCCTTCGGCCTGACCTTTACGCACGATCAGTTTTACTGGACAGATTGGACCACGTGAGTTGGCAGACATCTTCTTCCCAATTTGCATAAATATAGTTTAAAAATTATATTTTTTTTACAGCAAAAAACTGGAGAGCGTGGACAGCCAGGGCACGCGCCAGAAGGCCATCCAGACGCCTTTCTTCGGCAGCCACAAGATGTACGGCATGACAGCCGTGGAGCAGCAGTGTCCGCAGTACCAGAGCCCCTGCCAGATCAACAACGGCGGATGCACAGACTCCCGGCTGTGTCTGGTGAATCGCCAGGCTCCGTCCGGCAAGAGCTGCAAGTGCACCAGTGCCTCGACGGGATGCACTCTGCCATCGCCCTATCCCAACTATTAATTTTATCTTTAATGCAAACTTAAAAAACAAATATTTTTCGATACGTATACAAAATCGCAAGAACAACACACTGAAAGCAATTTAACCAAAGGGAGGAGAGCGCAATCGAAGTAAACTAAAATAAATTAAATAAACTAACTAGGAATGCCTGTGTGCCATTTTATGTAAAGCAACTCAAAAGAAGAATAATTAATAAAGAATAATTAAATAAAGGGGTCAATAAACTACCATAGAAAACAGAGCTCAATCCGTATGATCTATTAACTCTTCTCCCAAGAACGAAGGAAAGTTAATTAAAAGTTGAGTAAAAAGGTTCCTCAACCCAACAACTTAATTAGAAGCACCTCTTATCCTGCTGATATTAAAACTCCCATTCGATTATTTCCAACTATAGTTTGAGTTTATTGTGAGTTCTGTTAGGCATGCTTTAAAGAGCATGGCGCCGAATAAATATTACAGCAAGTTTATACCCTAGTCCACACCGAATGTTATCTCTAATGCTGCAGCCAATGACAGATGCGGTTTCGTTACCTACTTTTGTACATTGAGACATCGATTTGATCTATGTGGTGGAGATGCAGATATACAGATTATACATAGGTATACAGATCTATATAAATAGGTTTTTCGGGGTGCTCTAGGCATATAAGCTTATCTAATTTACTCTCGAGACACTGGAATGCATTTCATCGTCATCGTTGACTAAAATTTCCTTATAAAACTGCTTTTAAGGGGGGTGCTTTAACTAACATTTTTGAAAGAGTGTGTGTGTGTTGTCATGTCTGTTATGTATTTTTGTGTAGGTACATTGTTTGCTTTAGCTACTTCCTATAGATCCTACATGTGTATATATCTGGGACGTGTCTTGGCCGTCGAATTGAGTTAGAGGGACTTGGGTTGCGTTGACTAACACCAAAGACCTTATAATAAGATGCGTAACGCCCATACATTTTAATTCCGATCGTATGGCGTTACGCATCTTGAGGATTATACAGCCTCTGGCTTCAGGGTTTTGTTAGCCGCGAACGCTTGTTCATAGAGCTCATTGAATTTGGTTCAGTGGCCGACACTCGATCCTCTCTCGGCCCCAACTAGCCTTATCTAGTTATCTCTAAGCTAGTTGCTATATTTCTAGATTCTGTTGTCTTTCGATTTAAGTTTTCTCTCATTAGGTTCTAATAGTTTTCCTTGAATGCATGTTTGGTTCCTAGCAATATAGTTTATATACAAATTCTTTGATTTATTTAATATATATATATATGTATACATATTTCTGTTGGTTTTGTAAAGCATTAGAGTATACCAAAGCCCGTTCCAATTTATATTATGAAAACCGTTTCACTTTCTTGGTTTGTTTTGTTACCTTTCCATCGGAATTATTCGCGTAAAACATTGCTAATAGTTTTACAAAAAAAAGTGGATTCGAGTGACAGTGTATAGTACAAGACATTGATAGCACCTTCATATATGTTTCTATATGGGGTTTTCCTGGGTCTGAGGGGGAAGCTGAACAGAACTAAATGGTGAGGTCATACCTAAGGTATATACAGGGGTTCAAACCCGATCTATTTGATAGTTTGCTACGTCTCCATGGCTTCTCCTCGGATATGCTTAGGTCTAGGCATCGGATATTTACAGTTATACAGTTAGCTAAGTCACCGTCGAATCTATCCAATAGTTTAACTACATTTGTTGTTCCCAAAACACAATTTGCGCGGCATAATGCATTGCTTATTAACTAATATATCCTCGAGTGTTATTGGTATTCCCTAGGGATAGAGGGATCAGTGATCCTCTGAACATACAAGACTAACTTAAAGGGGCTCGCAATGGATCTCCCGGGGCCACACACCACAGACAGACTTAAGGGGGTGGGATTGGTTGGTTGGTTGGCTGGCTGGGTTCCTAATACTTTCGCTCTGATCAAAACTTATCTCTACGGGAGTGTCTGTGCGTGCTGGCCGTGTTCTATATCCACTTGTTTTTCGACATGGAGGAGCGGAGTCGGCGCCCCCACATCAGGTTGTATCATACAATCGTTCCCTGCAGATGCTGCGGCGACGACACCTGCGACGGCTGCTGTCCCAGCGAGTCCTGAGCCTGCAGCGAACCGCCCGCTCCCGACGAGGTGCTCGGTCCCGGTCCCAGGTCCGCCGTATTAATTGCCAGCGAGGAGCCGGCTCCCAGCATGCCGCCCGTGGAGGAGCCGGCACCGGATGGATTAATCCCTCCGCCGCCGCCACCGCCCAGTACGCAGGGTACACCCAGCATGGGTGTTGGTTCCTCGGGCGGTGTCACCTGCAAGGAGATTTGATTCTAAAGGAAACGTTAGTCCATCCTTATGATATGAGAAGTCTTAAACAAACCCACCTCCATGCCGATGCTGCCATTGAGCGATATCTTGATGGGATTACTGTGGTTCGTTGCCTGCATGAGGGTGGTGAAGTGACTGATGCCGATCTCCTCCAGCGACGACTTTCTCCGGCCGTGGCTGACGCCCACGCTGGGAAGGCCCTGTCGCAGGGACGAGGATCGACGCAGCAGGATGTCGTTGTCGATCTGCAAGAGGAGCAAGTGGGGAAATATCCACAAATTGTGGCCATCATTAGTTGGGTTAGTAAGCCCCAAACCGTGAGGTTATGATGCCAACAAAACTCAATTACGGTTACACATACAAATTGGCTATTGTTGCAGTTACTCAAAGAATCAAAACAAACACATTAAGAAGGAACACGTGTGAACTTCATTTCGCAATGCGACGCGATGGTGACATCTAAATTGATTTCTGGTTAGTTTTCTTATTTGTTTTCATGTGATTTTCCTCTGAGTGCGAGCTATGACAATGATTTACTGCTGGTTGCTGTTGACTGTTGCAGTGGCCTTGCTGTGGCTTCGGCTTAGAGTTGCAGTTGCAGTGGCTGCCGTGCTGGTGGAGTGTTCTGCGGCTTAAGTTTCTTTTCTTTTTGAAAATGAGTACCCACAATTTTGATGCTCAGTGTGAGAGTGCAAGTGCTAGGCCCCAAGAGGCGGGGTGAAAGCAACGGGGGTGAACGCATTCGTTTGTTTTAGCCAATTTGTTAGAACAGAAAATATACGAACAATGAAACCAGGCTCAGACTAAAGTGTGTGACTAGGTAAGAAGTGTAACGTGTTCCTAATGCAAGGGTTTACAAGGTGATTAATATTTGAAGTAAGATGCATAACACCAAAGGTTATCTTGAACACTTAAGGTTATCTTGAGTGTTTGTTGAAAATCCAAAGAGGAAAACCTTATCACTCCCTCAACAAACTCAAGGCATTCCTAATTTACTTATGAGCGTTATGCATCTTATATACTATACTACTACTATATAACTAATGAAAATATAGTTAAACCATAGTTTCAGCATGGCAAACTTGCCTTAAATTCAACTTCTGTTTCTTGATGTTTTTAAACATAATCGAACAACGTGAAACAAAGGTGAATCGAATCAAAACGAAACAAACATATAGAGAGGAAGGTAGCAGTGTATGAGTGCACTTTGTGAGTGTGTGTGTGTGTGTGTAGTGGGTATAAAAGTAATAATAGCCAACCCGCAATGAGTTACTCCGTCCACGCTGATTGCCAACCACCGTCGGACTGTCGGGTAGAGAAAGAGAATTCGATTTAATTTGCTGCATCGGGGGGCTACAGCGCTGCGAGGATGATCCATACCCGGCCAAAGTCTGAACGCTCTGCATTTGCATGGGGTTCAAACCGGCGATGCCGGAGCCGCGACGCGATCCAGCCCCGACGGCGGTGTTGGCCATATTCATGTTCATGTTCATCTGCGGCATTTGGGGGCCGCAGGTGGCGCCCAGATTAATGTTCGAGCAGAAAGAGATGTTTGATTTGCGGCGCGAGTTGTGTCGCTCGAAGGTCTTTTGGGCCGAGAATGGCGAAGGTCTAACCAAGTAGCTGTCAAGGGGGGATTATGGTTTAGATTTAAATATATATTCTTGAAGGATTGAATATTTATAGGGTGGAATCAGCCCGACTTAACTCACATGAGATCGCCTTCCTCAAGCTTGAGATCACAGCTCGGATTGATTATCACATAGGACAGGTGGTTACGCTTCTCGCTCACATCGTCATAGTCGATCGTGGGTAGGTTCAGGGACTCCATGCGACTCCTCACCAGATTCGCTATCTCCGCCCGCTCAATCTGCTGGGCATGGTTGTCCCTTGCCTCGTCGGCCAGGTTGATGGAATACTAAAAGAATCAGTTGGATGGATTGTCATAACAGAAAGCCTTCATAAAACATATGTTCAAGGTCAGTTGGCCCGTGGAATTTATATTCTTTCTGATCCTGGGTTAGTGTGGTTGTTGTGCTGAAATGCAGACGGATGGACTGTGGATGGGCTTCACCATAGCTCGCTTGCTGATTTGGTTGCTTTTAGTTGCTGTGAATCATGCTACCATTACAAAGGGAACACCATGCCGCAGAAGCAGGGAACGATGCAAAATCAAGACGGACCTACCTGAGCCCATTACAAAAACCCCTTAGGTGCCCCCCTGGAAATCTCTGCGGAAACACTCGGTCACGAGGGATGGTGCTTGATACTTACGGATGATCCCTTGCGCTCGGAGCAACCGCCGAGGCAGTTGACCGACCGCTGACGCTGCGGCTGCGACTGCGGCCGGAAGCTGCTGGCGCCACCTGTTGCCGACGCCGGCGGGCGGTAGGTGACCCCCCGCAGCATTTCCGTAGAGTCCTTCGTCGAGTCGGGCGTGCCGGTCTCCTCGTCGTACTGAGGCATGCCCATGATTTGGTTTGGTGTATATTGGCGTATGCAAATTCGAGTTCGATGGGAGTTTGGTTAAACACAAGATGATTTACATATTTAATTGGTTTTTAATTGAAATGGCAAATTGCTATCGCTGTTCCACACTCAGTGTTGGTGTATGCAATATGTATGTATCTGTATGTGTGGCATGGCATGGTGGTTGGTTGAGTTTGTGGCCTTAGCAAAAATGTAACATTTAGGTTTAGGTTCAAGCATGCCGCGGCAGGAAGGCGGCAGGCAATGGTCCGCCTTCCCCTCCGCCAACGGTTAAATAATAAAGCGATTTCTGGGAAATTAATACACGCGATTGTGTTGATCCAAGAAGAAGCCAGAAAGCAAAAAAAAAAAAAACTAGGAATAAGAGAGAACACTATGAAAGAAGAAGGTGCAAGGGCAAGCGTTAGGCTGTTGTTCTTCAACTGCAATTTGGGCAAAAACAAACAAGTTTCGTCTGCTGGCAACACTCCTATTCTACTTTCCAATTGAATTAAATTATTTTTCGCTTTGCTCTCCAATTATCCCGAAAGTGGTTGCAACTCGTATTGATTTTTAGATCGAGCAGGCATTTTAAATGAGCTCTCAGCGCGCGTCAAAGCGGGCACAACCGCTTTTGAATAATTTAGAGAGTTTTTTGTAGGTCGGAGAATGGGTTAGGGGAAATCACAACGCACAAGAAAAAAGGTACAAGGCAAGCAACTGCAATCAGCTAATTAAAAGCCGCATGCAAACAGCAAAGGAAACTGAAACGGAAACGGAAACAAAACCAAACCAAATTAAAGCAGAAACCGGAAAAGCCAAACATGCAGTAGCCAACAGGTCACGCAGGAGCAGGAGCAACGCAGGGAGGGGGATTCAGCTACAACTACCCACTCCCAATGGGGGCCAACAACTACGACTAGACTACACACAGTTTACACACCACACACGTACGATTAACGGATTGGAGGAGGCCAGGCTAATGGGGCAGGCAGATGGGGTTGTATGAAGTGTGGTATTTGATTTTCTTTTTCGATTTCTCGATTTCAGTTTCGATTTCTCGCTTCAAAGGGAACTCACTGCGTGCGTGTGCGTCAGGTCCAATGCAAACGCAAATCAATTGTTCAATTGGTACAACGGGTCGTATGTGTAATTTGTATGAGTAATTTCTCTTTTGGCCTGATCTAAATGCTCACAGAACGCTGACTGATTTGTGTCTTCCTAGCTCATGACAAATGCTGAATGAAGGCAACCAAAGTAAAAACATAATCCAAAACTTAGAGGGACGATCGGAGCTACGTAAAAACCAAAGTAAAATGGGAGTGGGAGTCGTAATCGGAGTCGGAATCAGCACGCTATGCTTTATATTCGTATTTATATATATATTTATACAAGTGTTTATATATCGTGGTAAGGTAAAGGGGTTAGTTTACTTTAGAGGGTAGCCAAGTCGCTGCTAATGGCGTCAATCAAGCGTAGATAAATCTATGTTTTTACCAGTTTTTCGGAAGAGATTATATATTATATATTCGGATGTAAATATATATATATATAGAGAAAGAGAGAGATCGAGATAGGGAGTAAACTTATGCACTTAACGATATTGGAGGTAAATATGCAAAACTTGGTACCATGATGAACAGACTTCAGACTCAAGGCAGTTATGTTAGTAGTAAAGCGTAAGCGTGTGATTGAAAATAGGAGACCAACTCAAGGATAGTGAAACCAGAAATCAAAATCAATAAGTTAGGAGCAAGGATAAGGCCTCGTCTCCATCGGGGTAACTCAATTCGGTAATTGGCAACTCAGGCTAAGAAATCATTATCGCTTTCGGGTAATTTACTTTCGCTGTGTTTCGGTGTGTGTACCTAATCGCAACTCGGAATACGAATACGTGAGCAAGAGACAAGAAAAAGAGCTATAGTAGAGTTATAGTTATAGTAGAGTTAGAGTAGAGTTAGAATAGAGCTAGAGTAGAGCTAGAGAGATAGAGTTAGACATAGAGAAACAGAGAGATAGACAGGCTAGAGGTGTGGCGAGTGTGTGGGTGAGCGTGGGTGTCAGTTGGGCTAGAAACAGATGTCCCGGCTCGGTCTTGAAGCTTGAAGATGTCTTGGATCTTGAGGAGATTTGCTTTTTGCTTTTTGCTTTTAGCCTTTTGCTGTTTGCTGTGACTGGACTCACCGATGGACGCAAGCGCACACAATGTCTGCTGAAGGCGGAGAAGGGTCCCCATCTCTCGACCGGCGAGTTACTCACATGAGAGGTGTCCGCGTTTGAGGTGTCCTGGGTGCGGTAAATGCCAATCGGTATTTCGCAGGTGGTGGAGCAGAGCTTCTGGTACAGCCGCCCATAGGTGCGTATCCACATGTCGTCCTTGGTGATGCGCATCTGCAGGGTATTAGCGGTGTCACACTCTCTCTTCCAGAGTCCATTTGCTGATTGGTAACACTCACCGAGGTCAGGAAGCCACTGCCCGGGGCCTGGTCGATGCCCAGCAGGAGCCTCACGAACGTAATCACATAGTCCTTGACGAAGGCCTGGTACAGCAGAGTGTCCAGCATGGAGGCACTGAACACGGCTCCGGCGGCAAAGGGCAGGCGGAACATGTAGGAGATGTGCGACCCGCGCTCCTTCTCGCGCTGCAATGAAGTGAGCGGCAAATTAACCAAATGACAGCTGAAGGCTGGGGGCGGAGGCCAACGCGCTACCGACCTTCTCCATTTTGCTCAGGTGCAAGGCGTACTTGTCGTGGGCCCGGAACTGCATGAATCTCATGTTGGAGCTCTGCGACAGCTCCGTGATGCTCTTGATGCTGGGAAAGAACCTGCCAGGGAAGTGAGGAGGAGAGACCATTAGAATTCCGTGGAAATTCCAGCACACTCACTTGAACATGTTCTGCACGGCCACAATGGTGTTGCAGTCAGAGAGGGAGTCCTCCTCGGCCGAGTTGGAGAGCTCCTTGTTGACCACCACCACGCTCTCGGCCAGCGTAATGCCAGCCCTCAGCAGATCGTCCAGGCAGTCAATGGAGCCCAGCATCCAGTAGACCTAATCGAAAAGACACATTAAATGTGACTCTTAGGGGGAGATGATCAAATTACCAATGGAAAGTAGGAAAGGGCATCCAGGAAGGCGACGTCTGGCCTGCGCTCCAACAGCAGGATGATGGGATTCAGCGAGGTCTTCGACCTGAAGTGAGCTCTCAGCGGAATGATGAAGTTGTAGATGCCATTGGAGGCGTAGTCAGCAGCCAGAATGATGGTCTTGTTCTGCCACTGATACTCCTTGGCATTCCGATAGCTGCAGTGCTCGCAGACCTGTAAAGGATATTAGATGACGTCTCCCCAATGGCCAGCAGTGACATCTCTCACCTGAGCTAGCTGCAGACAGCACAGAGGCTTTTTCTCCTTGAGCAGATAGCAGAGCGTGGGACTCACGCCAATGAAGGGCGACACAGGCGGGAAGCCCTTAACGATGCTGGAATGGCAGACAGTTTTGGTTTAGCGATGCCTGCTCTTCCCAGCGGGGCAGGGGCAGGAGCAGGATGTGGATGAGGATAGCGGTTGGGTTAGCTGCTCTGTGGGTGTGCGGGGTGGCAAGCTAGGTGTGTGCTGGGACACGATTCAAACGATTCAGCTACAAGGTACGAGTAGGGAGATTGAGTTTCTGGGGGAAAGAATGCAAACTACTGGCATTTCCAAAACATTCACTACGAATTAACAAATGGCTGAACTGAAAGTGTGATTTCCTGGGGTCCTGCGGAGAATGGCACCTCTATTTCCTCCTCCCGACTGCGGATGAGGGCGAACTTTTGGCCGCTCCCCGGGAGCGGACTCTGGAAATTAATGCACAATTGAAGCCGAAAGCAAAACAAAGGCAAGGCAAGGCATGGCAAGGCAAGGCGAAAGCAGAAGCAAATGCAGATGAGATGAGGAGACCCAGGGCAACAGCAATCACAGCAAACGGAATAGTAACGAATCTCGAGCTGCTGCTCCGTTGGTCCAAGGTAAACGGCGGCGTCATTAAAAGATGTCCTGCGGCAGGCAAACAAAAGCAACAGCAACAAGGAACCAAGGAACGAGTAACAACGACAAGAACTCTTCAACAAATGGCGTGTGTCCGCAGAATGGCTTGGCGCGTTTTGTCGCTTCCCTCATCAGACTTACCAGGAGTAGTCGGCGACCCACACAGGACGCACCTGCCGACGCGTCTCTACGGAACTGCTTGACGTGAATGCCGCAGCCCCTGCTCCTGCTCCTGCTACTGCTGCTGCTGCCACTGCTGCTGCTGTCGTGGTTGTTGTGGTGGAGCAACTGCAGGAGCAGCAGCGCTGCAACTGTCGCCTGCGAGCCGCCAGCCTGGCCAAGGCTCCTCCACCCAGGCCCAGACCCAGGCCCATTCCCGTTCCCATTCCCATTCCGATTCCCAATCCGGGAACACTGCGGCACTCACTGTCGCAGCTGAAGCTCTTCTTCATGACACGCCTGCGCAACTGCGGAAGGTACTCATCGGCCAGGTCAATGGAATCACCAGTCGAGTCACCAGCACAGGCAGTTGGATTAGGAGCAGCAGCGGCAGCAACAGCAGCGGAAGCGGATGCGGCAGCAGTGGCATGGCAGAAGCTGCAACTGTGCTGATTCGAATCCTCCGAGGAGCTCATGATGAGCGAATAGGTGCGCGATTGGGGAAAGTGCCCGCCCAAGCAGCTGAGGCGAAGTGGTCGATTCTCGTTAGGTTTGATGTGTTCAGAGAGGGTGGTGGTTTATAAGTAGTAAGTAGGGTAGAGGATGGGGGGCTAGTGCTTAAATACAACATATACATTTTTACATTCAGTTCGAGTCCAGCAATCCTCAGAGATGGAGCAAAGATAATAAAATAAATAAAATGCGTAGAGCACCCGAAAAAACTCAGAGAGGAGTCTCTGGGACTTCCTCAAGAAGGGCATTACGCATCTAATAAATTAAATAAAATCTAAAAATTATACAAACAACATAAAAAATAACTTTAATCACCTTGGGATTGCTAAGATCAGACTTCCAGACTATATATATATATACACAGACTCGGGTCGAGATTAGTAGGTCGCTAAGAAGTACAGTTAGTGATACACAAAGGTGTTACAATCGGGCTGAGGGCTAAACTCTATATAGATAGAGACACTACACTTTGGGGGGAGAGTGGGGGAGTCTGTGCCTCGGAATAGTGACAAAATAAGGACATTAAGAAGGCTTTCAGATGGGCGATACTCACGCAATCTTTTCCGAGGGAGAACGCCAGGGCATCTCGTCGTCGATTTCATCATCGCTCTCGTCGCCCTCCTCGCCATCGTCATTGCCCGCGATGCTGAACGAGGATGAGGTGAACATGTCAGGCACGGGAAGGATCGAAGGACGTCTGCTACCTAAGGAGAAAAAATAGGAGTTCAGAGAAACATTTTGAATATTTTTCTAACTAAAAAAGTTGAAAACTAAGCTAGCTTACCTCTCCGCTGGTTGAGCACATCCGGACTGAGCAGGTTCGGGTTGTTGGCAAAGGGCACGTCCAGGTGATTACCCGTTGTGGTCAGAGTGGCTGGCGTAATGCTCAGCGAGGTGCCCATGCTGTGGCCAGTGCCCACCCCAAGGCCACCAGCACCACCGCCGCCCGATCCACCGGCCATGCTTGGGGATCCCATCGTCTGGGGTGGCGGCGGCAGGGTAGTAGTGGTTATCGTCGTCGTGGTCGCCGCCGTCTGGGTCACCGTCGTGTCCTTGAGGTTCTGGCGGGAGTCCGAGATTATCACAGCCGTCGGATTATCGCTGGCTGGATGGGGAGAGCGGAGAGTGCAGTTAGTCCGCGTTAACTTGTCGATCAATATCTATTCTAATTACGACTACTTTGGCGCTTGCTATACAGGATAAAAGGTCCACTAATTTCAGCTGAGCGAAAAAACAGGTGACGGTATATAAAAAGAGAGAGACAGAGAGAGAGCGAGCGAAGGCAGGTGGGTGGAAAATCTACAGAACAAACCTGGGGAAAACAACTCGTTAAAAGTCCTCGACAAGATTGCACTGGCCGGGAAACTTTCGGCAAAGTGATTAAGCTGCAACTTTGCCAAAACGTTGTCTTTCCCTGTCCTTGGCAATAGTTTTCGGTTACTTAATTACAGAGGCGGCACAGGGTGAGGGGTGGGGCGGTAGGGCGGTGGGCATGGCTTAATTTGAGCGCACAACAAGCTTAACTATAAACTATTTCTACGCAGCTAATTTACACGAATTGTTGCGTGTGGTGGAAATATTATTTACATTGTTATGGAAATACCATCAACAAATCCAAGACACATGCGCACACACACCAAGGCAAAACGGAAACGGGAGAAAGTGCAGGAACGGAAGTTGAGAAAGTGAAAAAGTGATGTTTGAGCAAAGACAACTACGAAACGTGTGGAAGAAGAAGCCAAGTGAAAAATGAAGCAAACACCGAAAATAGTTTTGCGTAGTGGAAAAGCGAGGAAAAAGAATATGTTAGAGGGCAAGGGTAGGATAGGTGTGGTTTCTAGGGTGGACCTCAGTTATGTTTGAATTTGGATTAATATTATACAGTTTTCATTGCTTATTTAACTTATAAACCAAAAGTGAATTAACGTCTTTTAAAATAGATTTTG
>JAEIIL010025221.1:0-24045 GCA_018905715.1 Drosophila lini | reverse complement strand
TTTTATCCCGTAAACTAAACTAACTGCTATCCAAGCACTAATTTATATATTTTTTCTATAAATAATCTCCACATTCTTGTGACCATATACTCTTGAAATAAAAAGACAATACAAAAAAGAAAGAGAATAAAGTTTCCTACAAGTCGGTGAGTATCTGGGCCTATCGCCACACCAGCATCGACGATTTGTAGAACAAACAAATTAAGCTGCGTTCGATGGGCTGGGACTCCGAGGCTCCAAAGATGGGAGATCGGAGAGGAGCAGCACCCATGAATAGGCAGGGATTACTCGTACCTTATAGCTCGCATCGCATGACGACAAACGGATCGTGTGGGCAGCTATCATCGATATAGTCGTCTCCGGAGTGTGTGTGTGTTTCGGGGACCGGGAGCTTTGGCAGCGTTTACTTCTAGTCTTTGATCGGAGATAAAGCCACGGCCGCATTTGCATTTTGCATTTGTTTAATAATTTAGTTTACCATTCTATAGTTTCTGTTATTACTTGGACATGCTTTATTCGTGCCCGTAGCGCACCCGTGCCCCTGCCTGCGTTTGAATTGCATATTTATGCATATTTTATATTCATAACTTGTCGCTTTTCCACAAGCTCAGCTGCACTCGCAGTTGCAATTGCAATAGTCGTTTATCGAGCGACGATCGATGCAACTCGCTGCTGTTGTTTTCGATATTTTTATACTTTTTGTTTTTAGCAAAGCTATCCAATAAATTGCCGAGGCAGAGACAAAGTCAAGTCAAGACACCTTGACACCGTCAAGCGCAACAACTGCGGCCGGGTAAAGTCGATCCGCCCCCCGCGTATATCCAGATATCGGGTGAGTTATGCGACGACATCGAGAGTTATGACAATTCGCGGCGACAATTCGCGTTCGATCGCAGAAAATGCTTGAATATGAATGCCGAGTGCTCTGTAATAATTTCAATATCTAATTGGCCGGCAAAATGCTGTTCTGGGCCACGATCCGGCTTTGAGTTATGGCACAAGATGGGCTTGCTCGCCGAGAAACGTTTACGAATTTCAATTTCTTGAGATACATTTCCGTGAAGTGATTCTTGACCAGATATTTATGGACATTATTACTTGTAAAACTAAAGCATATAAACAGTCAGGTTCGTAGAGTGTTAACTTAGGTACTATAATTTATTGAAAGAAGTTCTTAGCAAAAGTCTTTTTGTAAATTTATTTTTTTAGATGAGGGTAAACAAGCATTTAAGAATTACTTTATCATAACTAAAAGCGTTTTAAAGGGTGACAAGCCAAGGCCTGGAGATGTTGGTACCCACTCACCAGAAAAACAAGTAAATGCTCTTTAAAGATACTGAAACTAATTCTAGCTGTCCATCAAATACGGTCCAAGAAAAACCATACTTTTCTGTGGAAATGTATCTAAATAAGAATGGTCATTAGGGCTCATACACATAAGTATATTTAAAAGAAGTGCTTTATGCCAAAGTGAGTCATTTTGTATTCCTCTGATTCTCCCTGTTTTAAGCAGCAGAATAACACCTTTGACCTCGGTTACCATCCTGCCGCTAATTAGTTACAAATCAGTGACTTTCCATAATCGAAATAAATTCACATTTACAACGCTCGTGAAGAAGTTCTGCTCTGTTACATGGGACTGCCTGGTCCTACTCGTTGTAATCGAGTCATAAAGCTGGAAAAAACATATTTAAAAATCGGTTAATTGCCTTCGCGGTGTGAATTTTAAGTGTCCATTTTGCCATTTTAGCCACAGTCTTTCGCTTCATCCCTTTCTGTCCCATTCGACGCGTTGTTCTTTGGTGGTAATGAAGCCTACTACTGGATGTGGCCCTAGGGCAGTGGCTGCTTCTCCATCGCAACCGCTCAGTTCTGGGACACCTTTGCCCCTGGCGATCCACCCACAGCAGCTTTCGTTCCACTCTGATCCACTGGCCTGGCTTTTCAGTCGATTTTTTACGTTGTGTCAGCGGCCACGCCTGGTTATGACATATCAAGTGGCCAGGGAAAGGGTTTTTCAGTAGATATATCGAGGACTTAAAAATATTTATTTTGAAAAATATGAAAAAAATAAAATATAAGAGTTTCAATTGTATTTAATTAGTAAAATGTAATAATTCTTTTTATTAAAGATCACTTTCACAAATACATTTCTAGAATCATCTTTAAAAAGACATAATTGTACATTATCCTAAATGGTTATTATTATATTTTCATTATAGTCAAGTATCTATTTTAATATTAAAGTTCAAGATCTTCTTGTTTTATTTCTGCAGCCCTGCAGCCACCGCAGAAGTTTTCAACCTTTCGGCCCATATTAAGCCAGGCGGCAGGTTTATGTTCCCTGCACGATGATTTATATGCATCAGTGTCTCGCGCCTTTATGTTGCATTGCGAATCGCCGCTGAGATCTTTTCGAACGGATCTTCCCAGAGCGGAAATTGCACATGGTCCGGATTTGTAATTTGTAATTTCGTTTTCAGTTTCAGTTTCACAAAAGGAAAGTCAAAGTCAGAGTGGGATCTGTGGGAATCTTTGACGCGGTGCAAGTGCCGAAGCTCCGCTGGAGCTTACCTTTGAGCTGATTGCATGGCGTCTTAATGCTGGTCGACATTTTCACACGATATTTCGGCCAAGATACGGGCCAGTGCTCGGCGATTAATTCAATTTTCGTCAAAATTTTGATGGCAGATTAGAGAGCGATCGAAAGACGCCTTTTATGGTCGGGACGTGTGCGCGAATTCGGGTAGCTAATCGGCCCAGTTAGTGGTTAAAAAAAAAAAAAATTAAAAACGCGACAACGCACCGTTTCCATTCACTTAGCCATTCCCATAGCCAAAGTAATCCAAATACACTGAACATTATTTGTATTCATTAGGATTATAATAATAATTGAAAAGCTTAATAGGTTTTTCAATGCTAATATTCTTTTTTATTTGAAGTCACTCAATAAGGCCTAAAGAAATATTTGATAATACAATTTATAAAAGATTTTTAATTTGAATTTATAACGAATTTAGTTATTTTACCCCAATTTCAGTTGATCCAACTCTTTTTCTCTCACTGCATACCCCCGTCGATGGCTCTGTCCCTCACATTTCATTTATGAACACTTTTTTACATATTTGCGTCCGCTGCCCGCACGAAATTGGGGTAATTTGAACGTGTGACTGCGGCATGTCTGGGTCGACATTAGAATTATGGCGGGTGGTGTACCAGGAGGACGGGTGAGTGCGGTACCATTACTACAACTACTGCTGGCTGTAGTAATTGTTATGCGCGGCGCGGCACCGCTGATTATTGCCAACTAAAATGAAATAAAGAAACCGAATTAAAATATATACACATGTAACAGCGGCAGACACGTCGCAGCTTAGTCCGACTCCGACTCCGACTCCGACTCCGACTGGGGGACAAATGTAAAGCTAAATGCCTTTCCAAACACTCACGCACATCCCCGAATCCCTTCCCCAACAGCTTTATGCTAATTTCCCACAGGTTCGTGCAAGAAAAAGTTATGTGAGGTTCATAAAACATAATTAATAGTAAAACTAACTTGTTGTTGTCATTAAATTTAAGAGGTGTGAGCTCAAAGAGCTTTGAAACAATTGTTTGTAAAACTTTATTCCATTTTGTATGCCTCTTTTTTTTAAATACTTTGTATAATTGTTTATACTACAATGAATTATGAGTATTATGTAAAAGAAATATATATTTTGGCTATAAGAACGAATACTTTTCCTTAAATTTATGTACGAAAACTAAAGAAAACCCGACTAACTAAATAAATCGAATCCCGTCCCTGTAAATACGAACCTTCCCGAAATAACCACAATTTTTTAGCATAATGCCAAGCAGAATGTCAACCGAATTCAACATTTAACAAGGTTTAATTTTATATAGCATTAAATGAATAGGATCACTACACAAATTGGTATAAATATATTTGCCGCACATTGACAACTTGAAGGCAATCGAAACGACAGAACTAGACACAAATTAAAGAAATCCAATCACAAGACAACAACAACTACAAAAAAAGATTAAAGTGATCGAAATAATTGTATAATTGTAGTTTGGCATTTAAGCGAGCAGGATGCGCTAAACTAAAAATAAATAAATAACAAAAAAGAAGAGCCAAGTGGATACGAGGCAATTAATACCCCTTAAAATTAGTTTCTTATATTTTCAGAATTAAAGATGGAAGTCGATACAAAAGAAAACATTCTGACATATTTTTAAATAAATAAATAAATTAAAATTATAATAAGGGAATTGTTTTCTGAGAGATAAACTATTTAAAACTTACAATATTTTTATAAATAAGAAGTATCAATATTTCCTGCATAGCCTAGTTTCTACATTCTCAAGACAATACAACAATCCTGATAAATATAGATCTTACAAAAAATGTTCTTTGAAACATCACCTTAAAGAGATTAATGCCGCCAGAAATTTGCCTGTTTAATCGTTGGGGAATGGCAAAGAGACAGCCGCGGTCTGAAAATGTATCGGAATCGGAGACAAAGTCGAAATCGCTGCGATTGGATTCTGATTCTGAGCTGCTGACGGACGGGCAGAGGACCGCTGCTTTGGTGCAATTGCAATAATTATATTTTTATCTCTTAATTGCCGCATCAGCCGAACGCTTTTCCCTCCCATCTGCCCAGCCCTGCTCTCTCCCTCTCGCTCTGTGTTCAAAGAAACCAATGAGCTGTCATTACAATTAAAAATAAAGGCGAAATGCCAAAAACAAAACGAAGTGAAACAAGAACAACTGTCGAGCGGCGGCCCATCAATCCGAATCGATGATGCCGCCGCAGATACATTTACATTTACAGATTCAGAGGCGCAGATACAGATACAGAGATACAAAATAAAAAACAGCAAAATGCAAAAGGAGATGCAACGTAAATGCAAATGTAAATGAAATGCCTCGGAACCGTCGCTGCATATTTTGGCCAATATCCAAGGAATGTTTTTTAATCAGCACATAAAAAATATTGCGCGTCTACAATTTTGGCCTTCTTTTTTCCCTTTTTGCTTTTCTGCAACAATTTCAGGCGATCCGATTGGACTGGGCGCGACTCGCCTCGACTCGAATCGAATCGTATCGAAACGAATCGCGGCGAAAATCGTTCGATTTATTTAATTGCATTTTAATTTATTTGAATTATTTTCGTTGGCATTAATCGCCGCTCGGGAATTTCAATTATAATAAAACTTGAAAAAGAGCTGAAGCATTTTTCAATAGTGCAAGTGTGCAATCGAAAACCAATTATAAGAAAGCATTTTATAGTCGGTTTCGAGCATTACATACTGCCGCCCAATTCCCATACCCCCGGCCGCCGCATATTGGCAACAATGAAGAGGGCATCCACGAATCCCCACCAATCAGTCGCCAATCAAATTAATCGGAATAAGAAATACCAATTACAAAATACGTTTTTTATTATATATTTTCCTGTTTAAATTGAAAATAATTTTTGTTTCTCTGCGAGTATAAAATATTATAAGTATATTCCAGGAAACAATTCTATATTAGTTTAACTTGAGAGTTTAATTAAATATCTTTAAACATATATTTCGTATTGTATTCGTGCCTGTATTTCATTTTTCGAATTTAAATGTAAGACTCAGAAGAAGAGCCTAGTAAATACAATTTAATATTTCTAAAAATATTAAGGTAAGCCATTTATCGGTTTTATTATCTTGAAAGGCTCTTGAAATATGAATGCTCAACTCCCAAAGGATATAATCCAGGGATATCCCTCATTTAATTCATTTACCAAACCTAAAATCATTTCAGCCATTTTTGACCTGAAGATTTGCCTCTTATTCAAGGCCATAAAACCACTTAACCTAAAAGCCCCACAAACTCTGGGAAATGTGCATAAATCGCACAATTTATAATTCATATGGAATCATTTTTATTTTCAAACTTCAGCCACACACACATGTTCTGGCCAGAATTCGATTGCAATTCGATGGCGGAATGGGTTGCTACACCCGGGGATCACGTACATCCCGTATTATGGCAAATAAATGTGCTCAAGGACCGTTCGGACGGGGGGGACTATTGCGAAAAGTTTAAAAATTGATTTTCATCTGGCCAAATGCCGCAGCATAAAAGGATTTTTCCTCATATCGGAATTGATTTCTTCTATACGTAAACATAAATAAAATATGAACTTCCACCCTGCAAGACCTCTCCCTGTGAGTCTCCGGCTGGGTAAATATTTTCCCAGCAGCAGCGTCTCGTCCGAGGAGGTGTCCTCCTGCTCATCAGCAGTCCGGTGGCGAGCTGGTCAAATAAAGCCGATAGTAAGTATTTCATAAGTCCAGGACCGGGCCAGATAAGCAAGCAATAAGCCTCGAGCTGACGGACAGCCCAACTTTCTGGGAGAGCCAGGAGCTAGTGGCCGGTAGCCAGTTGCCAGTTGCCAGTTGCCAGTTGCTGTAAGCAGAACCAAGTCCTCATTGGCACACGTCCGCCTAATACAAACAAGGACATGAGCCCGAGTCGTGACTGAAAAGTTTCCTGCCCCGGCGCATAGATTCCGGCGATACTCGTACTTTTCGTATTTTATTTCCATCATTTTTACTCGAATTTCGCATTTCGTATTTTTATTTTCGCTCCACGCTCGGTCGAGCAGACGTCCGAAACTTTGGCGCTCGCCCTGGCGAATGTTTCAGATAAAAATTTGTTATTTATGGCTTAAGGTTTCAAACTGAAGAGTTCTGCTCAATTTGCGGCCCCCCTGAATGAAGGAACGCAAGCGATGGCATCAGCGCAAAATGTTGAGCGGGAATAAAAATCCACTAAAGGTCTTTAAGCCGAGTAACTTTTTACCAAATTTATTAGTCCTAGGTCTTGGAGTCTTTGAAAAGTATTTCATTGAATAATAACTTATATAACTGGTAATAGATAATCCGAGTAATAATTGTTCTTTTGAGTGATGAAATTTTCTACTTTTTGGTAAGAAAACGTGACATAAACTTTAAGAGCTTAGAGAAGATATACCTCCTCAGGACGCGATCCCAAAGAAACCTTAAACTTGACTCCAATTTCGACACCTTTGGCTGTGTCAAAGAGAGTGTACTGAGACTGCTGCGAAAGCCAATCAAATTCAAATTCTAAATTCAAATTAAAACGTCGAGCGATTAATTGGGCACAATTAAAACCAACGCCTAGTTGGAAGTCGGAGCAGCAGTGGGATTCTGGTCTCATTAAACGAAGTTCAACAACTTTTTAGCCGTGAGTGAGGCAACCATAAAAAGCCAAAACCAAATACAAAGGAGAAGGTTGAGGACGTCGACAGGAGAGACCCAGACCCAGAGCCCAGGCCCGGACCCAAGCCCAAGGCAAAAGCCAAAATCAAACCATCAAAGTGCCGGTAATAGTTTCGGGTTGTAAAACTCACACGAACAATAAGTTAATCAATCTCAAATTTTAATTACAAAGTAACAACTTCCTTTAGCAATTTCAGGCGCGATGAACCCGCTGTCTCTGTCGCTGTCCCCGTCTCTTTCTCAGCCTCTCAGGCCGTCTCTGTCTTGGGTTAATGGGCATTCGGCTGTCTCAGCCGGCGGCGAAATTTACATAAAAAACGCAGCCGCAAGGTGTGGGCCGTCGTATCCACAAGATACTAGCACTCGCACAGATGTGCCTAGAGATACATAGGTGCAGTGGCAAAAATTTCAAGTATTACCTAGTATTTCTAAGGGGTTTTAAAACTAAAAAGGTAAAAAGCATAACCTTGTTAAAGGACAAACGAAATTTAGATTTAGTCTTGACTTGCTACATGCTACTTGGGAGAGATAATTGTATCTTTAATTAAGAAATCCTAAAAATCCTCTTAGAAGTACAAAATTTTCTCCAGTGCATGTGCAACAGAAACTGGCAAACATATTTTATGTAATTTGTCTTTGTTTCGTGTAATAAAATGAAAATAAAATTGTGAATTGCCGCTCACTGAACTGGTCTGGGCAAGGGGTTAGTGGATGGCCTGAAGTGGAGGTGCTAGGGTTGGGGACCAGGCCCAAGGGCCGAGGAAGAAGACCGTGAGGATGAGGAAGAGGAAGCTACGCCGACTGAACGTGAATGGGAAAGGTAATGCCCGTGCTGGAGAGTTTCAGTTAATGTTAATTTTAATGCTCGCTCAACCCCATTGATCATGAAAAATGGAACTCGCACAGTGCCGGCGAACGAGTTGGAAACTTATTTGAATTTTATGCGACTCCGCGCAGGCGTCCTAAGCCCCAGGCACTTAAACACACCCCGTTCCTTTCCTGGATCCCCTATTCACGGCTCTGTAAGGCATCTGCCCAGCCAGGATCGCAGTCGCGCCGGTGTAATCCTTTGTCCTGCGAGCAGGTGTTGGCAGGCTTCCGAGACGGGGGCAAATCGATTAGTATGTGGCACAACCTGCAAGCTCGAACACCCTCATAACTTCGATACATAAAAATATGCCTGTTGTGTGTAATATGAGCAGTTAATCTGACCTGAGTTGCACCTGTGCTTAAAATTAACAATTGTGTATGTTTTAGGTATCGTTAAAGATATTTTATTAGCCAAACAAGATATTAAATTTGACTAGATGGGTTCTATTTCAAATTTTTAAGATTAAATAAATAAATTATTCTTAGTTAACTTAGGCTTGGCACCTCTGCTTTATTATTAATATCAGAAGCCAACTTTTTCAACAACACTTCATGGAAAGGTGTAAGGTGTATAAGGCCACGAGTTGTTCAAGTTGAACGCATTGCCTCAGGGCCTGTTCGTGGATTTTTGACAAGTTTATTAACTTGTTTGTGGCACGCACCAGCGGCTTTAAGCCAGAAAAACCCCCAGAAGCCAAGGCCCACGCTCCTCCGCAATTACCAACCCCGGGAATTTATGAATGCCGTGGAAAACCGCCGACTGCTCCTTGGGGGCGTGTTGCCTGCCAGCCTGTCTGTCTGGCTGAATATTTCTGGTCAAAGTTTCGGCGCGATTTTCGCCGCAGCCGAAAGTCAAAAGCTTTTGTCAACAAACCCCCAACCGCCCTGCCCCAATGGAAGGTGCGGTCGCAACCCTTTGGCAGGCTCCGGAGGAATCCCCAGGGGTACGAGTATCTGGCGGATACGTGAGCGGTGTGGCCAGAATTTTGATGGGATTCGAGGACGCTTTTCCTGCGGCAAAATCTGCGTAAACTTGGTCCTGGCAGAAGGGGTTTGTTTCGCAGTTTACTTTATATCTTATTTGCTTATGAAATAAGATATTCCGACTGCCGCAACCCAATCCCAACTGCGACGCGATTTATGCACAGAATCTTCCTTTCGATTTTATGTGCTGTTTATGAGACTGCCTGACACTTTTATGCACTCGCCTGCTTTACGGCAAAGGGTTGGCCCCCACAACCATCATTGGGGTCCGTCTGCTAGTCAAATCGAATGAGTTATTGCCGGGATTGCATTTGGAGAGAGTTGGTTCAATATAAGATGGACTTAACATAATGGGGATCCTGGTAAGGGATATTGGCTTGCAGCAGGAATCAATTTCAAAGATGAAATTGTAATATTAGAAGGCTCAGAGATGATTGAAAAAGGAACTGAACATAAAATATACATAATAAACTTAGAGGGGATAGGTAAGTAGTCCATTTAGACAGAAACAAGCTTTGCTTTATAATTTAAAGTTAAAGTTTATCATATTAAATGCAATGTTACTAAAATCATATATTCTTTAGAGCTACACAGTGATAGTTTCTTATCTCCCCCATAGTCCCTGCTTCAGATATGTGAATGGGCCAAGATTCGACAGAGTCATCGCCACGTCAACGCCAGTAGAGCTGGCCATTGTCCTCGATTGTTTCCCATTCAGTTGCAGTTACTGCTGGCGATGAAAAATCGATGCACCCAAAATAAAACTCAATCAAGAGCAATTAAAGGAATTCACAATGGACGGGACCCTAGAGGCGAGACAATGGGGGATTGTGCACCCAACTAGACGATCAAGGGCGTTGTCCAGCTAAGGTCAGGGTGCACCTTTCGGCTCGCTCCCCTTCCTCTTGCAGGGGCGTAGGTGCCGGGGTCAGAGAACACCTGGCTAGCTGGCTGGCTGGCTGACTGGCCGGCGTCTGAGTCGGGATTTATCTGGGCGTCAAAGCCGCCACCAATAAAAGTGGCAAACAAAGCGAAAAGTCCCCGAACAGAATAGAAAGTGGCGCGTGTTGGCACTGAGGAAAATATAATAAGGAAATATTAAAAGTTTTTGAAAATATAAAAATCTGAATTTAGAATTATTAAAACTATAAATTGTATACTACATTTTATTAAGTAAAGAACTTGAATATAAATAAAAAAGTTTGACAAAATATTTTAAAAAGTAATAAATATCATATATTACAAATCATATATGGTTTTTGTCTGTTTAGTATAGATTTCCTCATTTTAATATTATTTTTAAATAAATACATATATTTAAGGCTAAATTTAAGTGGGTAAGAAGTCCTTTTAATTAAAAATGTAGGTTTCGTTCAGTGCACCTCAGCCGGAACCCTCGGCGTGGAGGTGCCAAAGGATTCTCGGAGCTGGGTTCGGGTCGAGTTATTGGGAAAACCATGGTCCTCGAGCTGGGCACACGCACTCCTCTGGACCCGTGCCATCGCCATTGTCCGCTGGCCGTTACAAATTGTTGTGGGCGTTCCAAATCCGCTTAGGTCTCATCCCTTCGCTTGGAATTTAATTTTGTGTGAGTTTTGATTTCGTGTGTTCGTTTCGGAAGCGAGTCGCATTTCATCTTGTGTTTGGTTTTTGAGCGTTAAATCGCCAAATCCTTCGTTAATTTTGACGTTTGTCTTTGGTTCGAGCAGGAGAGGCGAGGGAGTGGACGGATTGTCGATGACCGACGGTCAGTGGATAGATGACCCGTACTAGGGGTGAATGGCATGACCGGAAGGAGCCACGCATGTGGGTGGATAATGGATAATGGGCCCTGCAACTGCTCGTCGGCTGGAGATTAAAAATTTAATTCGAAATTAGCGCAATTGTTGGCATTGCTCCCTTTTTTTTCTCGATCGATTCGAGTGGAAAGACAAATAAAATAAAATCGATGGTCATTCATCTGATGGCAGCTGTCGCTTACCCGCTCCGAAATGATGGCAACAATTTCCTGATTACTTTTGAGCCATCGAATGGGTTTTTATGGTTATCAAGGAATGTCGGTTTTCACTCTTCAGCGATTTGATTTGGTCGGTTTTGAAGTATGGGTTTTGAGTCTTAAATTAAACAAGGGGAGTTTAGTTCTTGGAATTTTTACTCGGTTTAGAAATAAGAAATAAAAAAATAATTTAAAGCGTTTAATTTTGAATAAGTTTAAGCGATTATTGAAAGAAATTTGCAATATCTTTATCCTCAGCAAGAATAAAACTGTCAACCTTTTTTTGGATGGAAATAATTAAAGAAAGGACCCGAAGTTCAAATCCCATTTCTTTCTTTACCGACTATGGAAAATAAATTCAAATATATTTCTTTAAAATGTAACAAAAAAGCCAGCAAATCTTTAAATTGCATTGGATTACTCATCGAAATACTTTCCTTCCAAAAGAGTATCTAATTTCTGTTTCGTCCATTCCTGCTGGACATATCAATCAACTATTAAGAAATTAGATCGGGGATCCGGCCTGGAGCTGGCCCTGGGAATACCCAAAAATATATAGCTTGAAAAGACGCAAACGATGGGGGTGAAAAGTGACCATAAAGGCCGAGAACAATGGCGTGTTAATGGCAACTTTAAACTGACACCACTCCGCGCGAAGGTTAATCGCTTCCCGGCCGGACACTGGCCACCACCCGCTGGTATCTGGACTAAAATTCGGGACTCGGACGCGAACTATTACTCGGATTCGGATTCGGGGTGATAAATGCAGCGGGCGCCCAGCGGGTGGACACCGAATAGAGTTGTCAACTGGCCTAACACAGGGTTGGCATCACAGTTTCGATGGCAGCTGGAATTACACAAAACACGAAACATGAAAAATGGGACCCGAGGGAGAAATGGGGGGCAGTACCACCTATGATTCAATTACGCTCCAATAGAAATGTCACTAAAAAGTGGTGCATATTAATTGATTTGGAGCAGCGAAGGTACCACTGAACCGACAATTGATATCTGCGGTTTTTCAACCAAAATGTTGAACAAATTGCTGCAAATTTTTTTGTTTTTTCTTTTTTTTCATTGCACCCGCGGGACACGCCCTTATCAATACACGGCATTCGCACATGCATCTCGTTTTTTATTCGCAAAAAAAAAGACCAGGTGTGGCTAGTTGCTGTCGCCTCCTGTTTGTTTTGCATTAAACGGTTTGTTTTGCTAACCAAAGTGTTGATTTTATGGCTGTTTTTTGCCAGCCCCCCGCACGAACAACGCGAAATCCGAGCCCCTGAATCAGGCCAGTTAGCTTCTAACAGATATATCATTTCAATCTCTGCAATTTGCCATTGTGTGCAGATATTCGTTTTAAAATATATAAACATGCTTTTGAAATATCTGTGGGAGTGTTATATTAGCATTTTTATTACAAAACAATAAGCTCAATGTTTATATTATCGAAAGAATTAAGTCAAGTATATTTTATATTATATTTCTATTATATATTTATATATATAATATATATATATTTTCTTTGTGTTAAAACTGTACCTTCGCCTTGAGCCATTTTCTTATTTCTGAAACGAGCCTTATCCAACGTGATATCTATAAAATCGTGTGACGCAGATTGATAGCCCCGAAAAGTCATCTAACAGAAACTATCGCCTCGACACAGGGCTCCATAAAAGGCAGCCAGAAGACAATACACTCCTGGAACTGGGCCTGGTACTACTGGTTCGCGTAGTGCCCCATAAACCCTTCATTACACGGCACTAAAGCCGCGGCAATAAAAGCAACTACAGCAACTAAAGCCCGAAAATAAAAACTCAATTTGAATTCAAAAACCACCAAAATGGTGCGTGCTTATCGCCTTGCCTTTTCCCGTGGACCTAAACCTAGACCCAGAAACCAGAGTCCGAATACGAATCAACTGAAATTAAACCTGAACCCGATGAGCTCGATAAAGCGACAAAAGCGGTCTAGAAAATAAATTAAAAACACATTTTTACGTAAATGTGGTGCACATTAAAAGGCGACTTGAGAAAAGCACATAATAAATATAAAAACACAATTAAATAAGTGCATAGAAAACAAATTCGAAACGAAAAACAAAACAACACCGACACGGCCAAGCAGCGGAGGGGAAAACAGAAAAAGAAATAGGAATAAAAAGGCACACGAATTAAAATAACACCAAGATATTTCAAACTACTCGATGTGAAAGGGCAATGGCAGTCACAAAAAGAACCCCTTCCTCTACCCTAAGTACCCTAAGTTAGTTTGGATAGATTTCAGATAGTATTAACTTAAGCTTTAAAGAATTCCCTATTTCCTAAAGAATTTAAAGTTACAATTATTTATTAGCTTTGATATATTGGCGAAAAATTAGATACAAATTAAATGGGAAAATTAAATAATTATATTTAGTTAGGAACTTATTCTTTGATCTTTGTTTAATATACTATAGAATTTCCAAGATTTTACTTTTAAAACTATTTTATTACCTTCTCACAAAACAAAAACGCTTCTCTTTCCATTGCTTCCCTCTGATCACAGCTGTAAAAGAGGTGTAAAGACCCCACTTGGGCCGAGAAATGTTAATGTAAATTTCAATTGTTTTAATTTATATGTGACCCCTTCGCCACCCGCCAAACCGTCACGGACTAAGTATATATATACATATCTAACACGAAAAAAACTGGATTGAAATGAATTCGAGTGATTACTGTATTATTTTGGTTAAGACGTGACCGGCATTCCGTCCGGGATCCGCCAGAGGGTTTTCCAGCGGAGATCGGAGCCGAGCGGAACCAACTCGGCGGGTCGGCGGGTATTTGGAGCACGACGAACTGTCTCATAACCGTAGCAATTCCAGATAGTTTACTGAACTTCCCACCCCCGCCTACTGCTACTGCTGATGTCCACAAATAAATTACATAGTTCTTCCGAAAAAAGAGAGAATTCCGCGCGTAAAAAACACAGAAAAATCGAGGAAAAATGCAGCAGAATGTTCGATGAAAAATGTGTTCGGTTTACCATTAATCCGCTGCCCTGATCCAGGGCGACAGATCATTACACACGCGCGTGGATCCAATGGGAGGAGTCTCCGACGAAAGTGGGGCCCCTTTTGGAGTCTTAAGTATATGGAAATTTATTAATAAGAACTCCCGAAAAAACGGATGCACATCGGCCCAAAAACGGGACTGCTGCAGCCGGAACAGGGTGCGGTGCAGTTGTTGCCTGTCCGTAATTTATAGACCCGCTGCCAAATGACATGCTAACTAATAGTATCATCATAATTTACACATACAAATACATTGCATTTGTTATTTATGCCCTTGCGACATCCCGAGCCACCCCATTCCCGCATTCCCTTTACTGATTTCCATGCAGATCCCCGCTGACAGAGGTCACAGCACCGAGCCGCTGCGAGGCGGAAGGTCACCCGGCGTTAATGGATCCTTTTGACCCACGGCAATATTTGAATATCGATTACAATTAACTGGTCAGGGACTCGTGATTAGGTTGATATATGTGCCAAATATTTAGATACTCTTTCAAGTTAATTGTTGGAACCTTTAAACTTTACGCAAATCATACTACAAGATTGATAAATAAAAATATAAACTATCAATATCAAACATGCTTATTTCCCTTATTTCTAGGTGAGAGTTAGATCTCTATTTTAGTGCCAATTTAAATACGCTTGTCATTTATATAAAAGATTTAGATTTATGTCTATGTCTATGTCGAAAACTTTGTGGAAATACAGTTAAAACTATGTTTTGTAAAAGATTTGAATGGATTTTCCGATTAAAATGGTCAGAGTTTTGATTTAGTCGGGAGTTGAGATTTCAGAACCAGCTAGATCTATTGCCTTGGGGTGGTTCGTTGAGACCTGACAGAAAAGAAATTAAATAATAATTTTTCACTTGGCAAAGGTATTTTACAAACCATTTGTTCGCCTATTGTTGCCGCCAGATAACCGCTGACCCCCACCCATGGACCCAAGGCCATTTCCCATGGTCTGACCCATGGCCTGGCCCATGTTTTGATCCATACCCATGGATTGATCCATACCATGACCCATTCCGTAGCCCATTACCTGGCCCATTCCCTGGCCCATTCCGTGGCCCATTCCGTGGCCCATTCCGTTGCTCATTCCTTGGCCGGGATTTTGACTAATGCCATTGACCATTGATGATCTACAAAATATTATGAAAGTAAAACCTTTTAAGATAGCTCAGATTAGCTTACTCCATTTGGGAATGTCCGAAGGAGGGCTTGAAGTTGGTGTATTGGCTCATCATGACTTGGTTGTATGAGGCGAAAGGATCATCGGACGAGGGGTAGGAGACCTGCCCTTGACTTTGCATGAAGCCAGTATTTGCGGCATTTGCTTGATTTGAGTGCAGCCACTGGCGGCCACCACCAGCAGGAGATGAACCGTTCATTCCCATCTGAATTATGGAGAATGAGAATAATTACAGCATATTAAATCCTCTCAAATCTTAAGAATACGATTTCAGGTAACATCGACGCAACTCACCTGAGAGAAGTTGTTGCCCTGGCTTCCACCGTGACTGTACTCCCAACCAAACTCAGGACCGTTTGACATTATGATTACAAATTTTTTCTTTCCCAAAAATTAAGAAAACTTGAAAAATTTTCAAATGTTTTCGGAGAAATTTTGTTCGCCCTGTGGTTGTGCTACCTATTTGAATACCGAAATATGACTGATAATACAAGCTTTTGACATCGAAACCTTGACAGTAGGCTTGACTTTTCGTTCAATGACTATATGATTTTCATTTTTAAATAAAAATATTTTTAGAAATGCGTAAAACACGGAAAACTCTGTATATTTTTGACCATAACAGTCACAATTTTGAATAAAATTAGCGAAAACCAGTCGAGCTATGATCTAAGAGCTTCGCTCTTTGGCTTCATGCTGAGAATTCGGATTCCTACCTCTATCTATCTTATTTCCCACATTATCTCAGTCATAATTATATTCAAATTGTGAGCAAACACAAAGTCATAATGTGCATTTTTTATGGCCAGTTCAAGTTATGGTCAATAGACCGTTTACCTAATAATGGCATTTAAAAACAGATATTTAAATTGATAAAATTAGTCATTTAGGTGTCTTGGCAGCTGATTTATGAAACTAATATAGATATGATGGTAGAAAAATTGTATATAAATGCGGCGCAATAAATGATAATTATAATGATTAAATGATGAGATAAAATGTAAGAATATCTAATTTTATTATTATGATGATTTCAGCATAATTGTGAAGGGTGCAAAGATATAAACAAAATATATTTATTTTTAAACAAGGAAACTGAGCTAAGGGTTTGAAATTAGTTTAAATAATATCCACAATCCTGCTGACTGCATCCTTGAGTTTCCGACTGCCTTTGTAGCGACTTCCACCTGTAGACGCCGCATGCCGCATGACACAGCTGTGCCTCTTTCTGGCCTCTGGCAAACCAGTTCCTCTCGATGCGAGGATTATTTATGTGTTTTGTCGATCGGCGAAACAATAGGCCAAAGGCTGACCTACAAAGGAGCGGCGGACAATGGCAGATGACCTCATAAATTGCATCGTTATGAGGTTCATAAACATATTATTGCTTCATATTCATAACGCACTTGAGATCCCTGTCCTTGGGCCGACACTAGAGTCTCCAGGGCCTGCCTTCCTACCTGTCAGTCCAGGAAAGCATCAAAGAGATTTATGGCTGGAGTAAAGGGAGCTGAAGGCACGGCACGATAGGCCTGCATTTATTTTTTAGCAGCAATTTAAAATGCATAAAATATTTGATGGTCGCTCTAACTCAAAACAAGGCATCAGGAGACGAGAGAAGAGCTTCCTCTCCTTTGATCATCAGCTAATCCCATTTTATGGCATCGTGTGGTTTTTGGGCCGTAAAATTGTTTTGTCACCTGTTGAAAACATTTTTTATTTTTAATTGAACAGAATCTGGTCAGAAATACCCAGAGAGCACACAAGAATTTCATAAATTTCCCTCGCATTTGGGGAAATGTTTTTCTTGCTCTTTTGTTTCTGATATATTTCTATTTTTGCCCCGAGTGCTTCAGGGTATTTTAAGATCCAGGGAATTATGAATTTCAACCGCTTAAGGTCCAACCTAATTGCCGCCCAATTAACACCTTCAATAAGCCATTGGCCCGCCAGCTCATTTGTCTGACACAAAGAGCTAAAGGCATTTTGATTTATCAACTCTTTTTACATTCCCAACACGAGTGCATCGATCAGGGGACGGAGGACACGAAAATAGCTGCGCGGAGTCATCGGAGTCATCTGCATTAAGATCCGACAGCGACAACACTCGGATCGATTTAACTCTTTGACCCCACCCACCCAGATCCACGACCCACGACGACCAGCCGACAGCCAACACATGCGAGGGCCTATTAAAAAAATTGTTTATGAAAACAAACATTTTCGGAGCAATTAATCATCGGCATACTAGCGCGTGGGGGAACTGCAGCCATGGAGCACAGCCTACATATTCCCTACCCCTTTATGTTCCTCCTCCTCCTCTGCTCACGACGCTTCAGCAGATGATGATGATGATGATCTCCATCTCTTCCGTCTGCGCTGGCAGCCTGAGTGCCTCCAGTTCTCATTTGGAAATCGTTTTATGGACCCTACTTGGGGGCGGAGATCGAAAATAGTGGGGGAGTGTTAAACGTCTGCCAATTAGTGATGCTTGTTGGATCTCTTGTTGCGATCGTTCTCCTAATTGGCTAAAATATGAAATGCCTCTTGCCTTAATCGCGGGAATAAATCGTCTTTGATGGGAGCATATCAAGGAAGAGGTGTAGCTTTCGCGGGTGGGTCTCTCAATATGCTAAGCAGTAAGAATGAGGCACTATATATAAAAGTGCACTATATTTACATATTAAACATATCTCTTAATTTAACTATTCTTAGAGTATATAATTCCCAAAAGAACTACTCTGCAAATACTTCCCCTTCTCCTCAAAGAATTCCTCTTTTTGTATCTCAAAGATTGATATTTCGACACATGCAATTTTATATGTATTCGCTTTAGTACTTCTTCCTTGTTGATTGTTGTTTTGCTGCCGCTCTTGTTGACAATTTGCGATATAAAAACTGATGTCCTGTCCGGCAAATAACCTCGGGGGATGGCCGGGCTGGATAGATAGATAGATGGGATGGATTTCTGTGTGTGATTTGATTGTGAAAAACCGAAACAAACAAAAGTAATTTTTGAATGAAAAGCAATAAATTTGGGAACATTTATTGGTTTTTGGCTGGCTGTCATGTGTGCCAAAAGCAGCAGCAACAACCGAAGGGGCATTGCTTGCATCATTTAGCCCCGGCTTTATGAGTCGCACATACATGGAAAGACGGACATATAGTTATAGATACATCCACCCACAGATGAACGGATAGTTGACTCCTTTTGGACAATTGGGGGTTGAGGCTGGAATGCCGACGGCACTGAGAAAAATTTACTTGGAACTAACAATTATTAAATGAAATTCAGATAAGGTAATTAAGTTTAATTAAGGCGTTGAATAGTCCAAGTTTTTTTTACATCTATAGATGCCGATTAAAATTAGATAAAAAGAAAAATTTTTAAATAAATGTTTAAACTTTAAAGAGACTAGACTTTATTTTGATTTTTCTTACAAAAATGTATATATATCAGCAAAATTTATGTACTATTTTTGGCCAGTGTCTTTCCAAGGAGCACTTGAGCGGGCTTCCGTGGGTCGGGCCTCGTCATTAGTCCCCGTATGGCGCGTGTCCGGGGCCCCCACTCCCGTTCCCTGTTCCCGAGCCGATTCCGTCAAGGCCGTAGAAGTGCAGCAACAATGGGCCTGAATACTTCCGCTCGGCCGTTGCAGGAGGAACACTTTCGAATAATAACAATAACAATAAACCCGAAGCGGGACGCCCAGGACAATGCAGGACAATGGAGGTGGTGGCGGCCAGGAGCCGTGAAAGGGGGTGGACAGACCGATGACCCGGTGACCAGTCACCAGTCGAGGGTCGAGGGTCGAGGGTCAGGCAGTTTAAATTGTGCCACGTCCGCAGTTGTGACAAAGTCCCCCATCCTTCGGGACAGTTGACCATTGTGGCCGGTTCAAAAATTGAAATATTACACTTTTCATTCGAATCCGGGGCTGTGTCAGCAGCAATAACTGTGAAATCAATATAGAAACCTCTGACAATCGGACAGATGACCCGAACGTCCGTTTGCAGGACATTACTCTTGAACCAATTTCCAGCGAAAATTAATGTGCCATCTATGAGTGGGTGCTGTCACTTCCGATCCCCATAAATGCGATCCTAATGATGCCACTTTTAAATTCCGAAATGATTCCCTCACCGCAGCTTAGCAGCTCAGCAAACTGCGATTGAGGATGTCATTCAAGTCCTGGGAGAGATCGTATTAAAATGAAATTGTAGCATAAGCAGCTTTGTAATATCATCAAATATTTAACTATACCGAAGCAATTCATTTAAAGGAAATTATTTTATTTACAAGATGAGCCTTTCTAATGTAATATCTCATCACTAAATTCAGCTTAGATGGAACTTAATTATTATTTTTTTGATATAATTATTCTGATTATTATAAAATCTTTATAATTATTATTATATCCAGCAAAAAAGTTCTTATAAATCCTATAAAACTATTCATATTATCTTCGATTAGGCCCAGGAATGTGTTCTGAATCCTGCTGGCTATTCCGCTTCCCCTGTCCTCCGTGTTCTTCCCCCTTCCCTTTCCGAGACAACTGTCAACGCATTGTCAATTCTATTTTTATGTTTTATGTTTTTTCCCCGTTTTGTTTTCATTTTCATTTATGTTTTCTCTGTTGTTCTTGTTCTCGTTTTGCGTGGCTTCCGCTGCGCTTCGTTTCGTCTCCTCAAGCGGCTGTCGCCCGTCTCTGCCCTCCTTCTTGAATACACTAAAAAAAATGTGTATATTCTGCTATACTATATAATAAGCAAAAATATGAGTGAATATATTTCGCACTACTTAAAGGTATTATTTTAGATACAAACCCATGACTGTCCTGTAATACTTTTTTGTATCGAACAAAAAACAAAACATTGTTGTTAAAGTTTAAATAAAAACGTTTTCTTAAATGTATTCAAGGATCTATTTATTAAAATTTAATTTGTGAAAATTCCATATTTTTTAATGTAAAGATAGAAGAAATAGTTTATTCTTAATATGGATAATATTTCTTCTATCCTCCCACTAGGTAATTACCTATTTATTTTCGATATTTAAAATAATAATATTAAAATTCCTTACATAAAAAATGCTTAAATAAACAAGAGATAGATATTTTCGACAGTAAATGGACAATTTTTTCCGGTGTACCCTCCCACTCCTCCGTCTTTTGTTGTTTTAATATTCGAGTGTAATATTTCAGTTTTTTGTCTTTCCTCTTTTTGAGCTGCCTCCGTCGTTGTTTGTGAATGTATGCTGACAATTTGTTGGTTGTTTTGGAGAACCGCTAAATAGCTACAAATTTATGAGCGTAAATAGCCGGCGTAAATCAATTTTTAATGCATTTCCATTTCCATTTGGTGGCCGGGAAAATGCCAGGCAGTAAATTGATGAGGCGACAGTTATGCATACGAGGAAATATTTATCAAGAGGAAATTTGTATATAACATATTTCCTTTGCTGCTTGACTTCAGTTTAAGGATGTAACTTTTAGGAATTTTTATCTTATTTCAAAAACGATTTGAGAACGAGGTATTTTTTAAATATGAAAGGAAAGTAAGATTGTTATAATAAAACAAAGAAAATATTAAAAAACTGATTGATGTAGTTTTGTTGTTTGAAAATGTGTTTGAAAACTTTAAGAATTTTGGAAATGAACATCCACTACCCAAAGATTTACAACCGTTTTGCAACAGTTATATAACATTTGCAGATAAATTACTTTAACGCTTATGCATGATATATTTCTGCAAATTTCTGCAAATGCAAATTTGTTTGCCATTCTCACACACATGCATATTACTTATCCTTTGTGTGGATATGTGTGTGTGTGGCATTTGTCGCATGTTTGGTTGCAGCTTTTCCATCAAATCCAATTTAATACGCTTAAGTTCTTACTTTTTGTGTTGCCTCCTTGCTTTTTGCATGGAAAAAGGCAAGCGGCATGGCACCCACCCACCCATCCGGCAATCGGTGTCGGCTCAATTTAATGTTATCGATTTTTAATTTTCCTATTCGAACTTTTTGCTTATTTGCCGACTTGGAACATTTTTCGTGTTCTATGGTTTTAATGTGAATTACAGCCCCACCGGTTCCTCCACCCAGCACGTAAATAGTTAAGGCTTGTAATTTAATCGCATTTGCATCGATGCTTTTTGTTTTGCCATTGTCGTCGTTGTCTCTTTGCCATTTAGCAACTATTTTCCTGGTGTTTCGGACCCGGTTCGAATTAAATTCAAGGCGTGGAATAATAGTCGCACAAATGTTGGATCATTTACGTACACACAGGCCCGTAACAAAATGATATACATAAGCAGGCATTTAAATGGGGCGGGGTCTCCCCTCCGAATCGAAGGGAAGCCCCACAGATGACTCGATGTTGTGTCCGCCGAACTGAGTCTGCATTTTCAGTCGCGTTATCCATATTGTTTGCATTCGTTGCATTGTTGTAATTAACGCTATTGTGCCAACTGGCGGTTGGAAATATCAAATAAATGCCTTTTTCTGCAACTTTTCGCAGCTTAATTGGATTTGTGGCGGCTAAGAAAAGGGAACTGTTCGGCATTCTTCGAAGGTAAAGATAAATTGGATATTTAGAACGCCGATATGTAAAGGTTTTAATTAGAAATCAATTTTACTTTCGACTATTTACAAATTTTATAATTAAAACTAAAGAAAAAGTTGCTTAAAAATTAATGTAATTTGCTTAAGATGTTCACAAGCATTTCTGAATTTTTAATATTTTAAATCTTTCAAGAGCCATTGTTCATGCTCCTTAAAATAAGACAGACTTTCTCTTTTACGCCTTTTTAATGGCCGTAATTTGCCCCGTACAATTATCCCCTACTTGGCCGCAATCGGAATTAATTCTGGGATCGCGCAATGCTCATTGAACACATTGCCGTATAAATGACGTCCAAAAATATTTCACGCTTTAATTAAAAATCGAAATTGAACTGCCAATAAAATGTTTGTTAACCAACATAACCGCATCTGTTAATGTCCGCGGAAAGGGGAGCGCCGTCTATTGTGTGCAATGGAGGGAATCCGAATCCGAAAGCGAGTCCGGCTCCGGGTTCGGGTCCGGAGTAGAAGCAGCCCGGCGGCCGTGACGCTTTATCAAATTTTGATAAAGGGCCGCGCCAATAAATTAAATGTATAAATTCATTAAATGAATTTCATTTTTATTGTTTCAGCCGGGAGACCCAGCCCAGAACCAGAACGCAAACCCACAACCCAAACCCAAACCCCGAACCAGATGACGTACTACACGAGGGCGGCTGTGTGTGTGTGCATATTAAAAAACCATCAGCGTGTCAATATGTAATTTGTGTCGTCAATGGTCTCTCAAATAGGACATAAATTAAATATCAATAAGGGATCCCCCGCAGCTGGCACTGTTTTGCTCCCGGCAGAGATCTGAGGGCTGGCCGAAATTGATTTGCTCCTTAGCCGAGCAACTTCTCAGCTTCGATTTACAAATTTTCCGGGCAACAAAGGCAACGGATCCCGGATTCCATGCCGGCGAACAATGGCTGGCAGCTACTGTAGCCTTAGGGGCAAAGACAATTACCCGGCACTCGTGGAAAGTTAGTTAAAAGTGCCCCCGAAGGATGCGAGAGAGCCTCGCCTTGCCTCTCCTGGCATCCTTGGGATCGTGTGCAATCAACCGCAGTTTGCCTGCCAAACAAAGGCCGGCGACATGACGGATGAGCTGTTTGCGCAACCTAATGAAACACGCTTTTGTCTGGGAGGATCAGCCAGGATCCAGAGATTTCAAATTTGTCAACCGAGTTCATTAAGCCGGCTCTCGGTTCTGGGATCTTGGGTCCCGTCTTCGGCCCCCAGACCATTAAATTCCAATCCGTCGTCGTTGTCGCCGCTCTTTGAAGGTTGGGAAATTATTAGGGATTTATTATGATTATTATATTAAGAGCACAGCATGCCAGGCCCCGAGGAACAATGAATGAATGGCGGCGGGGACCTGTATCTGGGTATCATTATTAGAGATTTAGTTCTGTCAGCGACCGAAATATTATTTTACATATCAATTATTCCCATTGTCCCTGCTTCGATTGTTCGCCGATCGCAATGACAATCTGGAAAATTGCATGCCGAAAATCTTGAGGAAAACCACGAGATTTTCACATAATTACTTTAGGTTTTCTTGGGGAGCCTGAGTCACTGAGAAATTGGATATTTTTTCGGTATTTAATTTATTGCCTGAATACGGGAAATTTGTTTTCCATTCCACATTTGTCGCAGATGGAGAAAAGCGCAAGATGAGATCTGTATCAGTGCATATCGATTACAGCAGGTTCCCATAAATCGAGCACACAAATAATTGGTTTACAATCGACAATATGTCATTTATATTGGGTTTGTGGGTGGCTTCCCTGATGGATGTCTTTATCAAGTCGGTATCGAGTTTTAAAGAAGTAATTTACTAAACAATTTAGAAGAATTTCAAATGAATTAGATTAATCTATATATATAAAAATGGAGACAAAAAATGTTAGCGATTACATCACAAGAGAACGGCTGGGCCGATTGGGCTCAATTTTTTTTCAGTTGTTTGTAATTGCCAGAGTAAGCTTATAGCATACGAAAATTTAGGGAAAACCTTCTGGAAAAGTCCCTAGCGGCCCAAAAGAT
>JAEIIL010025212.1:2454-14608 GCA_018905715.1 Drosophila lini | reverse complement strand
ATTAGTTAAACAAGTATTGTATATATTTATATATATATATATTTAATAATTTTATAATTATTTACAGTTCTCGCAGTTCAATATACCCACTTTGTAAATTCGTACCTTTGCTGAAAACTTTTCATTTTATGCTTGTTGTGTCAATGCAACTGGTGGCTCAGGTGTTTCAGGTGAGCGTGCAATGGGGCGCCACCTGGCGGTCGCCTGGCCAAGCGCAGCAACACAAAAGTTTGGAACGGTAAATTTCATAGCGTCAGCGGTTCACCCGACATCGGAAGATGGGGCTTGCCCCTCGGAAAAGGCGAGGCGAGGCGCGTTGCCATTGAAACCGCAGAATCTATTTTTGCATTTGGTAGCACATTCCATGGGACCCTTTGTATTGCCATTGTTGCCTTTTGGTCTTCTTTTTTTATGTGCTGCTCGGGCATATTTACCTTTCAGCTGTTCCCCGGGATGAGATCGGACGGGATGCTCCCATACCGTTTTCTACAACTTTTTTGGATGCCTTGAACAAATTTGCAGCAAGCGAAAAACTTTTGCACAATTCACTTAACTTTCTGGGCAGCCGCCGCAAGTTTCATAGTACGACTCCCGAGTCTCCCGGACTTCTTTTTGGGCCCAGGAGCAGCTCCACAATAGATCATTTCAGCAGCCTTCAGGAGGGGGGCACGGAGGAATCTGCATAAAGTTCGGGCAAGTTCGGAGTGGGGCAAATATTTTCAACTCGAATGCATTTAGTCAGAGGCCGACTTCAATTATTTTATTTGTCAGTTGAGCTCTAGCCTATTAACATTCCGCTGGCGAATTGAATTTCGAACCCGGAATTTAATTTCATTCAAAGGGATATTGTTTGATTTACTAAAAGGGAAAGGCTGCATTTAATTATAATCAAAAACTATACCTAATAATTTCTTAAATACAAATCAGAGACCGGAGAACACATAAATGTCAATCTCAAAAGCTTAAAACTGGAACAGCTGCATCTCAAGAAGTACTTAAAAGAGTCATGTAGAGACGGCTTCTGCTGCAAATCATGAGCTTCATTAGTCTTTTGAGCAATTAAGCATTTTACAATGCGACTTCGGCTTATCCCCCTCATTTCTCGGCATTTTTTTGGGAATAAACTTCATTAGAGACAAACCGAAAAAAGACTGAATTATTATTAATGCTTTTTCCACTTGTTCCACCCCACCAAGAGTGCATCACATTATTTCAATTAAACTCGTCAGGGCCGGCGGCCTGGTCTGCAATTAACAAAGCGACGTCTGCACTTGACTCTGCTCCGGAGAATCGGAGTCGAGTCCGGAGATCGCGGAGGAGTTGATTGTGGTTGTGTGCGGGTGTGGGTCACACTTAACGTAAATATGATGTGTGGCCGCTCGAAAAATGCTGGCGGCACTTTGCTAAGTGCACAGAGAAACTAATTTATATATATTTTATGTTTATATTTTTTATAAGCAAGGAATGCAAATATTTCTGTATGCTCAAGTTACTCTTTAAATTAAATTTAAATACGTATACCTTCCAGTTTAATAAGAATAATTTTCCAAAGGCCACAGTTTATGGTAGTAAAATGTTAAACTTGCCATTTAAGGAACCGCTTATTTTCGCGCTGCATGATTCACGTTGCATGTTGCACGTTTGCTGGCGGGACAGGATGTTCAAGACATATGCATGGGGCTAGGATATAGCCAGGCTAGCGGAAAACGCTGGCAAAGCTGCGCCGGAACTTGACGGTTCCGGCCGCATAAGATTAGCTCGTAAAATATTGTATATTTTGCATGCTCCACAGAAGGCGAGTTCAGCTGAGTGCCAAATCCAAAAAGAGAGTGTGAAGCTTCAACCAACAGTGAGGATTAGATAGGAAAAGTTATCATTATACGAGGGATAGTTAAAAATAAAAGTTTAGTGTAAATAAATCTAACAAATGTGGTTTATAAATGATTTATTTATAAGACTCTGCATGAAATATAAAGCTTAAATACGATTTTCATGACAATAAGATCACTTAACTTATTTTAAAGTCAACTAATTGAGTGATTGTAAAGGACTTCTGTCAACCAAGTTAATTTCCTTCCTCAGTACTTCACCCCCAGCCATTTGGCGGCAGTCTTTTTTAACGAGTCCCGACCGTGGCACTCCTCTTGGCAACTGAGTGTGGAAGAGGCAACAATTCTCCGGCGACAATACAGTCAACAATTACGAATATGAATTTTTGAAAGCGACAGCAGCAGCGCGACTTTCGTTTGGCAGGACGAGCTGGATGGACCAGGGGGAACGAGGGAGTGGGCGGACGAGAATGAGGATGCATGCGGCTGGTCAACACAGCTGCTACTCCTGGCCATCTCTATCTGCTCGGCACCGTCGTCTGCCATCCTCCTCCGCCGACGCCATTGCCACTGCCACTGCGACTTCCGCTTCCGTGCAGTTTCCGGACTCTCTTTTTTCCTGTGCCGGGACAGCAGCTGCGTTGACTTTGAAGTGCAGGAAAATGAGAGAGCCAACGGGGAAAGCTGCCGAGCCCCGGGGAAAACTGCACCAACCCTTGACCAATGTCAATTGAGTGAAATTTACACACACAGCAAAAAAAAGAAGAGACACAGAAGGACACAGGCTGGGAAAATGCTGCAAATTCCTTGTCGTTTGTGCGTGTGGCGCTTGGAAATTTATGGCAAGTTTACGGCCTACATTCCCGCGCCTCGCCGCATAAAATGTGGCACATTCCCAGACGGACGACGGAAAGAGACGGCGACACTCGGATAAAGGTCGTTCAACCGGCTTTTGGCTGCCGGCGGCAACCTACTTCCGGCTTGTTGTCCGCCATTTTGTTGCTGACGCGAATTTAAACAATAAATTTTATAATTAAATTGGCGCAAAAACCGAAATAATAGTTGCGAATGGAAGGAAATGGAATGCAGGGGAGCGGCGGGTCAGCAAAGCCGAAAGTTAATTGAAACGTTGTGTAAATAAATATTTAATCTTTATTATGCAATAAATTTAAATACATTTATTGCCCTCGCGCACACGCATGGCCAGCGAGCGCCCAGCGTCGTGACTTTTATTTATATTTACATTAAATAATTAATAATTACATCAACTTTTATGTAATTGCTTATTACGGTCGGCCGTTGTTTTAATGTAAATAATGAGCAAATAATGAGTTGAGCACAAGTGCCAACAGCTCTAGAGATGAGATCGATTACGGGAGTTGTTCGAGCAGTCAACAATGAGATATCGATGGGCCTTCTTTAAAAATGCATTTAATTTACACAAATGTGACTTATCTTTATTGTAAATCTAAAGTACATGTAGGTTACTTAATTTAAAGCTGAAAAAAAAACATTCTTTTCTACCTAGAGGCAAGCTACTACTGCGAATTTTTGTGTTTGCATATGTACTGCGGCATGGCTTTGGCTGCTTTGACTAACTGGAGGCCAGTGGCGCCACTCGAGTGCTTAATATGCATCGTCTGCTGCGGGTCCTCTAGCTTGGTGCAATGTTCGGTGTCAGAAAAGTCGGGAAGTCGCATCCCCATCATCGTCATCATCGCCTCACTATCGTTCTCCTCATCCTCATCCTCATCGGCGTCGTCTCCTCGTTTCTTTGAGCTGTCTTTTGAGTGTCGGGACCGCGTGTCAAAGCGCAAACAAAACGCCAAGCGTCCAAGGCTCGCCCATCTCCAAGATTTTTCAAGAAGCTGCCTTTCCGATTAATGCAAATGCAGTTTTACAAAAAAAAAAAAAAAAGGAAGTAGAAAATCTTAAGCTAGATAAGAACTGGATAATACCTCTTACTTGGCTAGGATTTCCACAAGTTCCTTTAACATTTTTTTTTATTATTTAACAAGTCATGCAAGGCTTTAAAATGATATAAATATAATGTAATATAAAAATATTGACTTATATATTTGATTTTTAATTTAATTATTATTTTATGTTCAAGTTTTGGTGCTTTTTATTTAAGGGATAATAATTCACAGCATACCTTCGCCATCAAGAGGTTCTGGGTATCCAGAGCAGAGCAGAGCTTCCCAGAGTAAACGCATACTTATCAGCCATGCAACCATCCAGTTCTGGTAATCCTTTGATGCTTCTGCCGGCGACTGAGGCACTTGACATAATTCCAAAGTGTTTGCCGCTTTAATGCGTTATGTTAATTAGTTTGCGGATTGTTTGGCAGAGCCTGCTGTTGCACTCGAGTGCCATTCGCACACACTCGTCGCATACAGACAACACCCGTTAATGGGTCAATAGTTTCTGATAACCAACAGGCAATGGCAACCGAACGCCTGCCAAGAGTCCTTTTGCATAATTCATGGCTACACAAAACCAAAGCCATCCCGGCGAACGAGCGAGTGGCGGCTGAACCAAAACAAAAACTTTTTGTTTTGGGCCAAAAGTCATTTCAGTGGAAATTTGATTTCACGCGAGGCACCGCCAGCCGTCAATGGCAGTTGGCACCAACAATGGAACATGCGAAAAAGGATGCAGGCTCGCCGATAGGACTAGGAGGAGGGAATGGAGCCGGAGCTCAGGCCCAACTCCTGGGCACATAAAAACGTATTAAGCATATTATCTAGGCAGGCACAGACGTCTGCCAGACGACGATGTGGCGCACCCGGCCTTTGGATTTGCTGGTTCTTGACATCGCCCGAAATGGAGGCCCACGCAGGCGGAAAGGAGCAGGATGCAGGAGCCATCCTTGCCTAATGAAACTTCAGATTTTTGGCTTTGTTTTCGTTATGGAAATGAGGCAGTCAAACCAGCCAGGAGTATGTCTACGCTGATACACTAAGGAAAAAGAGACAAGCAAAAAGGCTAGGGAATTAAAAAAAATTGCATAAGAAATTTTTGAGACAATGGGATTCCTATTAATTTTGGTTCTTTATAAATAAATTCAGTCATGTTCATGTAATTTTAAATTAATCATAAAATGTAATATTTCTGCACGTCTGCAGCCTTGTCTTTAATTTATAACAACAAATAACTTAGAATTTTATTTAATATTTAACTTTATTTTAAATGTAATAAATATTGTAGGTTTTTAGCTTTTTCGAGGTTTCTTGAGCATTCATTATGAAGGCGATTTAGGCCTTTAAACTATTTATGAAATTCCATTATAAACTTCCTTTTTTGTAGTGTACCGACTAGAGCACTGACATGGACATGTGCCAAGAACACACACTTGTGGGCGTGTGTGCGTATCAACGTTTGTGCACCGGTGTGCGTTTGAAACAATGTTGTCAACAACAGGCTCCGGCGAAGTTTGAGGATCCTGGACCGAAATGAAAGGGCAACAGTGCGTATGAGTGTCATCATTAGCATTGATTTGGGAGGGCCTTTGACCAGACACGAATTTAGTACGATCAAAGCGAGTTATTCAAATCTACTTAAAGTGTTATAGAAGCTATAAAGATGGTAAATGTATGTGCTAAGAGTTATATTGTACATTTCATGAAAGATTTGCGTTTCCAAGGCTAATTCAGTTTTTACTCGAATCTAGTGATACTTAGTAGAAACTTCTGGTCTTATTATTATTTGAAATGAAAACAGAGTTTAATTTTAAAAGCCATTTAGAATGAGATACGACACTGTTAAGTATGCACATATCATTTCAAGTAGCGGATGGAGGTATTAATTACTTAATTAAATAAATATTTCAAATGGAATAACGAATTACTTGGCCAAACAATAAATCAAGGTTTTTTACGTGGCCAAACCATTAATCTATTTCGTCGTCGAGCTGCGCTTGGAACATTAATTGATTTCAGACACAATACACATATTACCAGTGGATGCCGAAATCGATCCGATTCGTTTCAATTGGCAGCTCTTTGGGCTCGCAAGCGAGGTGCGAAACAAACCCAAAGTAAACCTAATTAGCGACAGATTAAATCGGATTAATTTTCATTTAACGCATGAATCAAAAGCAGGCTGACAGTCGCTGCCAGAAGCACGAGTGCCCCACTCCCACTGCTCCCGGCCATCCCACTTCACCCACTCCGACCCTCATCTACCACGCCAGCACTCCCTGCCTTTCTGGCGTGCTCCCCTGGGTCGCTTTTTGTTCACGCATTTCATTTTTTCTGCCCTTTGTGCACCCGGTGCTTAAACGCAAGTGAGGGTATATTGAATTTATGATTATTTTCTGGATAATATTATTCTATTTTTAAATATTGCATACATTAAAATAGGGAGACAGATTAATAAATGTAAATCATAGGCAAGTTAATCATGAACTTAGCATTCTTAAATCTGAATTATTAAAGAGCCTGATTTAAGCCCCAAAATATCATAATTTCTGAATTTACCACTGGGTACTCCGCAGTCCTGAAACTCGATACTTTTATTTTCGCCGTTTACCGTTTTTTTCCCCAATGCAATGTTTTGTTTTTCCCGATCTGACCCCCCCACGTACATACGCATCAACAATGAGTGGGAAAAACCTGTTGGCCCTGGATGTTTGGGTTGCTTTTGGGTTTTCGGTATGGTTTGGGGTTTGTTTCCCGGGGCTCTCGAGTGCGGCTTTAAACACGCCGAAAAACACACAAACATATGAAATATGCATGGAAAATTGAATTTCCCCTGGTCAAGCATTTTCGGTGGGGTGCCAGGAAAGGCAAACATCGAACGGTGCGAACAATTTGATTTATGCGCATTTGCCGCAATTTGTTGTGTAAATAGAAAAGAAGTCAGCATTTTAATTAATTTTCTGGCCAAGCTTCTTCTTTATTTTCTCTCTCTCTCCCCCAATTCATTTTCCGGCTGCTGTTTTCCTCACACTTCTTGCCATCGTCATTTCCTTTTTGTGACTGCCCCAATTAGATGGCAAAAAATTGCAGCAATTTTCCACATTTGAGGCGATGCCTGGTCCCGGCACTTTTTCCATCTCAGCTCCTTTCTGCCCTGCTCAAACCAAACTTGACTTGGGGCCCAGTTCAGTAGTTTTTCGCCCAACTCCCACTCCTACCTCCCACTTTCGCTCCCACTCCCCTTCTATTGACCAGACTAATTGCTAACAAAGTGTCAACAGTTTGTGGGAAACGCTGTGGAGGAGGAGCACAGACGCTGCCTTAATTGCAAACGTTTATGATTTAGTTAAATAACAATTAGATGCAGTTGCTCATGCTGGAAAGAAAAGTAGAAAAGAGCATAGATCTGGAGAATAAGCAACAGGAAGCAGAACTGCAATGGCAGAAAAGAAACTTTCTCTGTCCAAAGAAAAAAATTTAATCATTTGACAAGAAGGCATGTTGGAGGGAAAAAGATTATTGATTCAAAAAATTATACTAAGACTGTATATCTTATTTATAAGAATCTCAAGGAATACCTAAGAAAACCCTTCATGATATCACATATGGAAATACTTCTTCCTAAATTTCAGTTTTTGCTCTTTGCAGTGTTTGGCAAGCTCTTAGCACACCCGAACACCTGACACAGCCATTAGAGACTTCTGATTTCCAATCATTGCTATATCTGCTCGGTTCACCTGCCCATCTGCTGCCTAATCCGTTGCCTCATGTTTATGCATATGGAACCACTCGGAAAATGCATATCCTGGGGGGCCTGCCGAGAGTCGAGGCCAGCTCAGACAGCTTCAATTTGCCACAAAAACACATTGGCAACATTTTAATGAATGTTGCAGCCGCCGCTGCCGCAGACAAACAATGGGAAAAGGGCTTCGAGTCGGCTTTCAAAATGCTCGACAAACATTGCCCGAGCGATAAAAGTAAGTAAAAAGGATGTGGAAAAGGCGCCCGCCATCGCTCGCTCGTTGGATGCAATTTGTGCAAATATTGTGGCAAGCAGGAGGGGCAGGCCAAGGAGGCGGCAACAGATCCAACTGCAGCTCCTCTACTCGAGTCTACACGGGGAATTATTGCTAAGATCTTTCTTGTACTTAGTAGAGAATATATCTTTCTTTAAATTAATCCAAATAATGCTTTACTTTGTGAATAAATTGACGTAGCCTGTGAAAAGGCTTAGCTATTGATCTGGCTTATATTATTTTGTACGCAAGTGACCAAGAATATTCGCTCAGTGCAGGCCTAGGCATAGGCATTTTTGCATGCGGCGCATGGTTGCATTTTTTGGGCTTACCATGGAGCACGGAGTAAGGGCTGCGTGTGGAGGTATCCAGGAGGATATAGGGGCGTTGTTGCACTGGCTGTAGTCTCAGTGCTGGCACAGGATGAGGAGCTGGAGGCTCAGAGGCTGAGGCCGAGTCGACGGCATGATAAACGTGCTGCCAATAAATTACACTGCGTCAAGGCAACGGCTCCTAGCTCCTGGCTCCTGGTTGCTGCATCCTGGTACCACGGAGACACCAAGAAGAGCACTAGAGCTGCTGCACATTTTTGCTGCCGTACCATTTAAAATTTACTACAATTTTCTTTTGGCTTTCACGTGCGCACCCCGCTCATACGGTAAACAATTTGAATGCTTTGGCAGGCAGGACACGTAGAGGAGGAGCAGCCAGCAGCCAGGATCGGGGATGTCTCTTTTTACCAAGAACTATATACCCTGTCGATGGCAGAGTGACACGAACAGCCTGATTAGCTCTAAATGAATTTTATTATATATTTATTACTCACGGCTAAGCTGCTCCTCATGTAAATATTCTTGGAAATTTTAGAAAATAGTGGAGGTAGATAAGGTTTTAAAATATTTCTTTTATTCCGCTCAGCACAAACTCAACTTCACTGATATGTGAAGTGCTCGAACTTGAACAAATATTAACCTTCGAGTCCTTCCAGACCGGTGATTGATAGCCGAACCAGATTAATCAGGGGCGAATAAATATTTTAAAAATCCCATTCACGTTCCCTTTTTAATATTGATAGTTCGACCGTTCGCCACGTTGTCTGCTTGGTTCGAAGGGCTCCTGGCACTCATCTCTACCCAAAAGCTGGCTCCTTAACTGGGGAAAGTCCCCCTCCATCCGCACCCCGCCAGTGCAGCAACAGGACAATCGTAGCGTAAAAAGTTTACTCTTTGTTCCCGTAACCCTAACTATGCTTACTCAATCCTCTGCCCCACCGCAGCTCCAGCCATTTGCAATGCAAACAGAGCGAGGCATTGGGAGGATGTGGAGTTGGAGGTGCAGTTGCCAGGACTCCTCCCTTCCGGCGGCGGAGGAGCTCCATTTGAGCCGGGCACGCATCGAGCATTGTGTAATATGCTCTGCGATTTATGTTTGCCCTAAGCCGGAGCAAACTGGAAAGGGACAACTGCTCGCATATTGAGCAGACCCCAGCCCCAACCCAAGCATGGCACCAGAACCAGAACCGAAAGAACATAAATTGAAATGTTCTTAGCAAAAAAAATATTGAAATCATATTTGGGGCAAGTGCAGGAGCTAGAAGCAGACGCACTTGACTTCGGACTGAGAACTCTGTGCCGGGAGGAATCCGGACTCAAGTGCTCACGCTAACATCACACAACTCACAAACGACAAACATCGTGAGGAGTTGAATAAAAAACATGAAAAATGTGGCTCGTTAGTTATCCGACTAGAAAACACCTTTTTTTATTGATTTATTAACTGTATTTCAATTATTTTACAGCACAAAGATTTAAATTTTGGGGTACGTAAAAGAAAGTTTAACCTTTTATTGAAGCTTTTAACCATCCTTAGTGGTTCGATTGAATATGAAATAATATTTTTAATATAGTACTATCTCTTTCGATTTGTCGAAATAGTTAATAAGAATATTTCAATATATCTTTAGTTACAATTTTATTAAGTATACCCCATCACTTCATCGTTTTTCAAACTAAAATCAACAGATATGAAAAGAGAAGGACATTCAAACATAAGTGAGAGTATATAGTTTTTTCTATTTAACTAGCGCTCCGTTTTCGCCAATGGGAAATGAAATGGTCTTAGATTCAATGATGTTTTGACTGCCGGAACAATAGAGCTTAATACTCGTGGATGAATCAAGACTCGCATTCGTGAAGAGTACAAGAAGTCAATTCAATTGTCTGGCAGCCGCATATAAAATCGTTTTATGTACATTTTAGCTGCTTTTATTTCATTTCCCATTTCCGCTCACCTCGGCTCCGCTCTTCACTTTATGGCTTAATACAATTTTTATGTTCTGGCCATTTTGAAGAGTCAACTGTTGGCTTCTAAAGGCCAACGAAGGGACGCTGCGACACGCGCCCAATAAAAACAGCCAGAACATTTGCGCAAAATTGGGAGCATTTTTGGTGGAGGCTCGGGAATAGGAGCGTCACCTGTGGGAATCCACCTCCAACCGCCTCCCTTGTGGCCCCTCGACCTGTTTATGCGAGGATATAAAATGGTTTTATGTGCGGGTCTCGACCGAATTTAATGCTAATCGTCACCATCATACGGCGTAAGTGCTCGTAAAGGAACATCAACTTCATTCTTATGATTAGCGCCATTTAAGTGAGTAAGCTCACGGGAAAGTTTTGGGGAAAAGCGCCGGGAAAAGCCAATTACAATAAAATTAAGTTACTTGTAAACGATTTTTGTCTGATAAAAGTTATAAAATTTGCAGAAATAAAAATTGAGAGGCTACTTAAAAAAACTTTAAAAGTGTATAAACAAGAGGACCTTTAGAGTTTAAGTTTTTAAATAAATAAAAAAACAAAAAAGTTAATAAAACTTAGAAAAATCACCAACATAACTAAAGACACTTTATTGTAGTTTTCTTAATCGTCATATTCATATGTCTTTATATCCTAAATAGATTTGGTAATCGAGCCTTCTGCCTTTATTTATTAATTAATGAAAACTAGAGGTTTAAGAGTTCAGCTGAATTAATAAAAGAATTTTAAAAAACATTTTATATACGTTTTCTAGATAGTGTATTTATGTATTTGCCTACTTAATATACATAATATTATTCCAAACTAAATACTGACAGATGTCTGAGCTATTCGATAGCCATGCACTCGGTGAGCTTAAATCAAAACCCTGAAATTATCAACACACAAATAAACAAGATTTGATTTTCATAATTGCATTAACATTAATGTGCAGCTTGCAGCAAACAATACAAGTAACAGATCCCAGCGTCTTCGCTAACTAACTGAAATTTGCTGGCCTGCAGCAACAGGAAATTGGTTAAGTTGCATGGTTGAGGGGGTAAGGGGGAACGGAGGAACGGGCTGAGGACCAATAAACAAGAGAATTAGTGTTCATTAATTGTGCAAACATAAATATACAGGAGGCCAGATGTGGTGTGGAGTACTGTTACGAACATTAATTATACACTCAAATAAGACAAACCTTAAAGTTTGTAATCTATTTTTTATTATATTTAAGAATATTTAAATTGGATAAATAAATAAATTATTAAAAGCCCACTAAGAAAAGTTCCAGTTGGGCTTAAACTAATGAGACATTCTTGTGCTTTTTTGAGTGTACGATAGGTGTCCTTGTGGCGTATACGTAATCCTGTTTATTGGATATCTCAAGCCATTATGCATTACGTTTTCGCATTTAACCAGCACCAACAATTTTCCAATTCTGAACATTAATTAGAACCTAACAGCCTAAATACTGTTTTGGGGGGAGGCACTTTGACTGGATAATTTGGCTTTGGCTTTGGCCAGTTTAGCCACAAATCCTATTCGTAAAATAGGCAGACATTTATGGAGACAGGAAGATTGCTTAATGATATGCATATTTATGTTACAATTATTGAGGATTGTGCATTGAGTTCAGGAATTTCTAATGCATATGATAAGGCATCATGACCAAGACTAGAGTTCTGGGCAAATAGTTATGATTATTACAAATTATAATTCTCTAAGTTAAGTTTTTGTAAGACTAAATAGAAGTTGTTTATGGACAAGTAGCAGTCTAGGTAAAATATATATAAATCTTCTCAATATAATTTTGTCAAGGGGTCCGGACATCTTCAAGCTCATATTTATTCACCGACGACAACCCAGAAGGATGCTCTAATTGCGGAGCATGTAGCAAACCTTCAGCTCTCTCCGCTCACCTTCATACCTCCTTAAACTTATCAATATGCATGACGAACATTTTGACAAGATTTTTAGGTCTCGTCATTTGCATATTACATACTTAATTGTTTTCCCATTACAGCCTGGCGACTGGCTGCCAGAGCTTCATTAGCACCGGCACACATGATCCTCCCCTGGCTTCTTGGCAG
>JAEIIL010025211.1:0-31222 GCA_018905715.1 Drosophila lini | reverse complement strand
TCGAACCCACGACCCTGAGATTAAGAGTCTCATGCTCTACCGACTGAGCTAGCCGGGCATACGATTTTCCGCGAGCCAAAGTTCTGACATGCCGACGAGCATTCTTAATAAAAGAGAAACTTAAAAATAGATTGACCCCAGATATTACATGCTCATCAGACATACAGATGTACATAGAAAGAGGGTACTTAAAATTCAAACCGCCTTGATGCATAAATAATAATTATAAAAAACAATAGACTAATTGAGCTAATTTTTCTTCCATTAAAATTTATTAACATATTCGACTATTCATAATCAATGTAAGACAATCGACACTGACCAGTTTCTGTTGTTGTCTGCGGAATGGGTGTCAAAAGAAAATGACCAAATGATTTGAAAATAAATAATTAATTAATTTTCAATCTACATATCCGAAGCAAAAGAGAAAATGTAAAAATAAATCCGCCCAACGTGGGGCTCGAACCCACGACCCTGAGATTAAGAGTCTCATGCTCTACCGACTGAGCTAGCCGGGCAGGTGGGCGTGACCCGCTCGATCGGAAACAGCAGTCGCAGGTGTCGCATGTGCAGATCCCATCGTGTAATAATAATAATAATAATTAAGTCTAATTGACACTTATTGCCAGACGGACACAAAATAAAATATATTTTGTGATTTTGAAAAAAGCTGATATGATCAAATTGAATGTGTTCAGCTATAAAAATCGATGTAATGCGATCAAGAACTGTATAAATAACGAACCGATGTCCCTTCATTTTTCAACCTGATCAAGATGTGGACCCATATTCGAGTTGTTATATTTAAAATGTGCCTCATCACTCTGTCTGAGGCCACTGAATACCAGTTTAAAGTTGACGATGACGGGATATATCGTCCTTGCGAGAATCAACCTGGCAATCCTTCCAACATGGACGACCTTTTAGACATGTCCAAACTGAAAGTAGCCACCCCTGGAGGCGTACTTGAAGTAGAAGGTGAACCTTCTGTCATTTGGAAAGGTGTCCAGCCTGGGGATACCATAACGGTAAGTCGTGACAATGAAATTCATTATTTCCCTTAACAATCTTTCTATTCCTTCAGTTTTTGGGACAAATTTATCGCATGGAGCACAACACTTGGCAGAAAACAATGTTCTCGGCCAGCAGTATGAACTTTTGCAGAAACATGTTCGAGAAGGGGCAGCTCTGGTATCAGTACTGGACGCAGCATATCACCAATTCCGATGAGATCAAGACCAAGTGCCTAAACACACCAGGAGTGAGTGGATATGCTATCCGAGACATTCACCAAAGTTTATCCGTTTTCAGGCCGTCCTTAAGATGGAAAAGTACCAGTTGGTAATGAAGGCCAATTTGAATATTCCGAATTTTGAAGGCCGCTATAAGTTGATACTTTTGTTCGAGGCATTCGATAAGCGCAACACCAAGCGCCCAGTATCTATTTGCACCGAGATCCGCGGCAACATGGTGAAGGTATAAGCTCTACAATTATATATGCATGCTTAACATACAGCAAAACACCATTAAAGCTGATTATCAAACAAATCCGAACAAGCCGTATATGAATACTTGGGGCATTACAGCGCCTGTTGGGGGTGGCATGCGAGGAGCTTCCTCTTTAGTTCATCATGCACTCCCGGAGCAGCAGGTCGAAGTCGGAGTCGGTGCCGGAAAACTCGCACGATTGGTGCGCCGAACTGGCCGAGGAGTCCTCCATCCACGGCAATCCCTACGTGGTCCGCAGGGATTTGCACTGGACCGAGCGTTTCTTTTGGTTCGCCATGGTCCTGGCCTCGGCGTATTACGCTATTAACAGCTGCATTGCGCAGTGGGATCGGTTCCGCGAGCATCCCATTGTCTATGAGTACGAGTATCTGTTCGCCTTGCGCAACTTCACCTTCCTGGGGTTAACACTCTGCACCAACTATGAGACGAATGAGGCAGTGAACAAGCTCATAAAGCAGTGAGTCGAGCTGCTAGATGATATTGCTTATATTATTTAAATTTTATCAGATATAAGCATTTGCATTAAGTGAAATTGAATTGATTATTTTTGAAATTTTCTCAACTTTGCAGCACTTGGGGCGTGGATCCCACTGCAAACGGAACATCGGCTTACTACGGAAACTTCCTCCGCGTGCTAAATCGCTTAAAGTACAACAACCTGGAGACGCTGACACCCTTTGAAAATGATTCCACTCTGGACAACTTGCCTTACGTGGAGATGCTGCTAAAGCTGCAGGAGAAAGTGTTGCCGCCTCCGCATCCTGTGGTCCTGGCGCCGATTATGACGGAAGTGGGTCTGTGTCAGACCAGCAGCCAGTTAACACGTTTTGCCAATCCGTACGGGAAGCTGTGAGTGATCCAAGCTTTTTCAGGACTAACTAATCCCTATAGATTTTCAATTTTTTATTGATTTCAACAGACAGAAGCTAAATGTTACCCCAGTGCGGATGTGCGGATTCTTCAACGACTGCCAGCTGATGCACAAGCCCTTCAATAGCATTCTGACCCACGTATTTCTGGTAAGAAACTAATCTTTAAGATACTAGTCTTAAATCCGGACCATCCTTTTAGTACCTACACGATGTTAACGAGATGATGCTGCCCCACGACCGACGAACTGTCACTTTCGATGCCAAGGTCAAGAGCTCCTATGTGCTAAAGCTCTTGGTCAACTCGATATCAGCGGATGCCGAGGTTCGGAATTTGCCAGTGGCCTATCGAAAATGTCGATACACGGACGAGAACAACCTCAAGTACTACCATGTGAGTTTTGGGGTTCCCGGACAATGGGTTTCTTGAGAAAAAGAGTCACCATTCTCGTTATAGCCGTATCATCCCAGCTTCTGTCGCCTGGAATGCCGTATAAACTGGGCCTTAAGCCTGTGCAAATGCAAGCCCTATTTCTATATGGCAGCTCCCAATGCACCCGTCTGCAACATAACCGGGATGCTGTGCTTGGCGCGCACCAAGTGGCTGGAAAAGCCCTGCCAGTGCTTTCCACTGTGCCGGGAGAACACCTACAGCATCATTGAGGAGTACGAGCAGAGCGGGGTGGGTGTGGACTCTTGATGCTCCGTGAAACCCCCAATTAACCCATGCCATTCTTCTTTCAGGGCGATCAAAACTACGTGGGCGAGCAGTTCGAGCGGACTATAATCATCAAGATGGATCTGCCCAAGATGGGCATGAAGCGACGGGTCGTGTTCAGCACGGATCAGTTGATAATGTCGTTTGGCGGCGCCATTGGCCTCTTTCTGGGCGCTAGCTTCATGACCATCTATGGCCTGGTCTATCTATTTTTCACATTTTTGGCTTTCAAATGCAAATGTCGCTTACGAAAAGATAATAAGGCCGTCAATTAGGGCAGAACTCAGAGAACGGTTATTAAAATCAATTATATGCTTAAATGATAATCCATAATGACATTATAACTAAAATCTTTCTAGTCTTTTCTTTAAGTGTTATCAATAATGTTACCAATATTCCAAGAAATGTTTGCTTTTTTTAGGATATGAAACCACTTTTTTATATTTTTTACTTACAAAAAGGAAATTCTAAGAAACCAAGGACTTGCCTGGTCACTAGTACTTTCAAGTAACTTTTATTTCTTTGTTAATACATTTTTCAGTTTTAATATTAAGTTAATAAACCCATTTTTTAATATTCGTCTTGCCTAAAATTTTCACTTAAGCTTAAAACGAAATAACTCTAGAATTTAAAGCACTCATTTTACGACACATATTAAAAAATACTTATAAACGCAGCACAAATGAAATTGTTTTCAACCTAACGACATCAAAGTGGTTTAATGACTTGGACGGGCATCATGAGCAAATTAAAGCCGCGACAAACGCTACAAGGAAGCCGCAAAAGTGATGGCGCAGCTTGGTTCGGTTCAGCTGGGTTCAGGGAGCAGAAAAATTTTCACTTTTGCTGAAAAGTCATAACCAGCTGCAGTGCGTTTTCCGGCCGCTTTCTGTTACCCGAGATTTGCCATTGTCAAATGTGACAATTTGTGGCGCTCGTATCTCCATCTCGCACACTTGCCACACTTGGCCACAGCAAAGTGCAGTCAGCGGAGCGAAGCAGCAGTTGGGTAAAGCTAACAACCTTTAAGTTTGCTTAATTTTTCGTTTCGTTTTCGGCCCGCTTGAGTCTCAGTTGCGTGGATCAACTTTGGGCCGACCGAAAAAAAACCCCCAATCGAGAATTAGCCGCATTTAATTGCCAGCACAGAGACTCCGTTAGGTAAAACATACAAGTATTCAGAAATAAAATGAGAAATTAAAGTAAACTCCTTGTTCTGCTTCCACTTTACGCTTACTGAAGTTGCGGCAGCCTCTGAGAAGTTTCTGCTTCTGCCCCCGGCACGGGCATAAATTTGTTCTGGTCTGCTGCCAAAAAAGAAGAATGGTAGCCAGACGAAGAGCCAGCCAAGCAATTAAATTGAAACTAATTTTAGTGCTGGCTGCAGTGCCTTTAGGGTTAACCTTTAAGGCCCGCTCTCTCCGGCGGCTCATTTGCATCTCCTGGGACTCGGTGACATTTGCATTGGCATTTGCCGACTCCGCAGAAGTTGGCCAGGCAGTTCTGCCCACAAAAAGCAACGGCAACTATCTTTTGCCATGAATGAGGCCAGAAGCAGAGCAAAAGCGAGCCGGCGAGAATTACCTGGTAAGGTGATCCGAGCGCACACAGTCATTCATATTGCACATGCTCCGCCCGTACAGCAGTATGAGTGTGTACATATTTCTGCTCTAGTTCACACTCAGGTTGGAAAAAGAGCAACAGCTTCTGCACAATTGCGTGCCGAGCAATTTCCAAATTTCATAAATACAAAATGCACTCGCCCGCATCTGACAGTCGGCAGTCGGCTGGCTCCGAAGGTGAGTTCACACTCCCCGGGGGAGTCGAGGGTCGGTATTCTCTCCTAATATAAGCGATCAGCGGGCGGGAAGGCGGCGGCGCCTTTCATCTTCAACTCCTAGTTTATGTCGGTATAATGCCCAGACCCAAGACGCAGCAAATTCCAACACCTGCCCATGTGGCGGTCCATGCGAGCAGCTGAGGGCATCACACAATCACAACCACGCGCGGCTACAATGTGCTGAAAATGTAATTTTCTTCCCGAATGCGCCTCAGCATAGCAAATGAAGCAAACCCAAGGGAAAGAAGCAAGGTCGCACTGCTGATACACTGACATTAAAGCAAAGAAATCTCCCTTGTGAAATTGTGGCTCTAGACCAATATGGGCGTTACGCATCTTATGGTTGTATTGCCTTTTGCTTAGTCCTGCCCAATTATACTTTACAATTATGTTATTAAAACAGAAAATAAAGACGAAAACAAAACCCAATTTCCGTGCGTCCAAAAGCCAATATACCCTTCAAAAGAGGAATATCAAATGTTAAAGTTGATTTTACATCTGCCAATGATGGAAATAGAATGTAAGACAGAAGAAATCGGGGGACTAGAGCGAACGAGGGGGAGCCAAATGGAGTGGATTTGAATTGAGAGGTAAGCTAATGTATTACCTGCTTTAAATTAGTGCTACTAAGTCACAAATCATGGGCAGCTGTCAGTAGTTCGTCCAAGGGCCCCCATATCCCAGGAGCCAGCACCTTTGAGGCTTAGCCGGCGATAAAGATAGCTCCCACTCGCACCCGGCGTTAATTTACGCTTGTTAAATAAAATTGCCAGCCTCGGTGTTATATAAGAGCAATAAACCATTATGTATGGAAGTAAGCTGCTCCGAATGGCGTCATGAGAGCCATAAATTATTGATAGCACACAATGGTCAGATAGTAATGAAATCAATTAATGGTTAAAAAAAAGCCCACAAAATGTCCAAGGAGCAGTGTTTCGTGTTTCTCTCCAAGCTTTAGGTTTAAAGATACATACATACATGCGAAAAAATTTGTAGAATTTTTTATTCGACTCTAGTATGATTTCGCAATTTCATTTTTTTGCCATTATAGCAATTAGAAGATAAATGAAAACAAAACAATTTGAGCATTAAAACAGAAACAAACCCAATTCCCCATTGGGTTTTTGCTGTATCCGAAACATTTCTCTTGCATTAATTTATTTGCTGTATATCAAAATTTAATTGCTGTCTGGGCTTGTGTATGTGTTTGCCCCGACCTTGGTTCAGATTATTTGTTTATATTTATTTGCCTTTTGCTCGGGGGTTTTATTTACACACAAGAGAATTTCAGACCAAATGCTGAGAGTTCTTGACACACTGGCAAACAACTCAGACAATGAGTCGCTTCTTATTGTTGGAGCAAGGTACAGTAAAAACGTATCATTTCATTTTTATTTTATGTTACTTGAGTGGGCTCCAAGTGAGTAAGGTGGCTACATGCACATGTGGACTTTTCCCCCAAAATGCTGTTAAGTTCCAGGAACCGAAAACGGAACTTTCAGTGGAACAGTTCGTGTCTAAAATTACTTTGAATTTCCGGAGAAACTGCAGAACAATAATTGGAGGAAAACTCACCTTCATGTCATTGATAATCTGTTGAAACAGACTACCGAGCGCAGAGCTATCGCGTTCCAGACTTAGATCCATGTTTCCTTATTGTTTACTGGTTCAGTTAAGATATCGATTGGGTTTCGTTAGTCGCAAAATTGCTCGGTGTGACTCTATCAACGTGATTTCTACTTTAGTTTCATTTTGATGGGAAAAACCAAGACAATTCAAATCGTTCTTGCGGTGCGTTGAGTGATCTGGAAAGAGGGAAACACAAGAATAAAATATTTGTTATAAATAACCATGTTCAAATAATCCACAAGCACTTCCGATGGGAGTTTGTAGCTCACATCCCCACATAAATCTTCGAAATTTCTCGCTGATGGGGCGGGCCCAGGCGACTTCTCATAAATAATCAAACATGTAAACTAGCGCGTCTTTCCAAACAAGAAATTATGCTTAATTAGGCATATTAATAAACGAAAAAGAAAGACATAAACTCGGGGCAGTTCCCCGTTGGCGTAGGCGCAACATCAAACTTTATTTGGGGATCGTTGACCCAAATTGAGAGTGCCTTCGGTGCCTGAGTTGGGCTCCTGCTGATATGACTCTTCTGATTTATTGCTCATGTAGCGGGGCTAATTGTTAATTATTAATTGATAATTGATATGTCTTGCGGTGGCGTACAGGAAGTTGCAAGCACAATTTACGGGTATTGCAATTGAAACTCCGGACCTGAGGCCCATGCAAACGACTTTCGTCTTGTCGTCGCCGTCGTCGGGGAAGTGCAATAGTTTTGACCCATTTGTAGGTCCGCCACATACGTGACAACTACTTCTAGGCAAGTTTCCGTGGCTCGTTTCGAAAGTGCAGATAAACCGAGAAAAGTAACGCGACTCCGCTGCTGGAAGCAAGCCTTGGGAGCAATTAGGGCCCGAGAGGCGTCAAATTCACATTTGTACATAAATGATGGCGACTCGAGCACAATAACCTTCGACCAGAAACAGGCCTAAGCCCGGCTCGAGTCTCAAGACTGCACTTGAAGCCACATCTCTCTCGGCCTCCATACATTTTCGGGCTGATTGTGGCATTGACGGCAACTCCGAGTGAAGTTCTCGGCTACAAGTGTACGTCTGTGTAGCACCGATCCGATGCATTCAGAAAGCGTTCACAATGGACACTCAAGCGTGGAGGAAGACGAAGCCCACAAGTGATAAACAGCCGCAGCAACGAGAACTGATTGCCTAGACTTCGTATCTTTTGTCTATGACTGACGGGAGAGGCATCAGAGAACAAGTCGGGAAAAATGAAATAAAAAGCGTTAAGGCGACTGAGACATTACAAGCTGTACTATACTATACAAGGGGCTTTTAAAATTTTTTAAAATAAAATAAAATTTGTATTCGTACTAGTAATACTTGTTTTAGTAATTTCAGTTGCTTTGCAAAATTTATTTACTTAGTTATGGAGATAAAATTGTGGATAAGCTGGGTTTATTTTCTTATTTTTATTGTCCGTTAATTTTTTAATTGATGATTGAAATTGTTCATTTCTAGCATACATTTAATCATTAAAATTAGCATATTAAGTCCTGAAACTTTGATAATATACTCGTTAAATCAAGAATCTATCCAAGGCTTTGTATAGAGGGTATAGGGTACTGAGAAGTGCGCACAACCGCGACAAAAAGACTGACGCACACTCAGACTCGCATTCACACTCACAGCGTGGAAGTTCGAGTAGACTTACAGCTGTCTCGCTCCCTCTTTGTTCACTCTTCGCAGCTGAATAGTGTAAATGACCTCTCGAGATAAAATTGTGGCCACAAAGCAAACGATGACAGGCCCGCTTTATGTAGTTGCTGATGTTGTGGCTGATGTTGGCTGTGCTGCAGAGTTGCAATTTCCTTTGCAGTGCGGAAATAAGTTTTCGTCGTTTTTGGCAATTGACTGCGTTAAATCTGGTTTTAGATATACATATATACACAGAAACACACTCACATACAGCGCCGTCGAAACATTGACCCAGTTAACTGGCTGCATTTAAATCATAAGCCTACAACTGGTTGGGCCGGTAATGTGTGTATGTGCGCTAAGCTTGCATATCATCTCCCAGCCGCGGCAGCGGAAATAAGAGTTTTTCTCAGCATAAAGATAAGTCCGCGACGCTGTCTTGGGAAATGCTAAGCTTGGGCCACTAAACCCGACTTGGGGTCAGGCCTGTGATGGGATCGTGATGCGATCGGGGGAGCAACTTCGGCAGTAGCCAAATGCCCAAATTACCAAATCGTGCATTAAAAACAAAAGCAGGAAAACAACAATTTCGCAAAGTTGCCCGAAAAGAAGAGCACAAACCTCTTAACACCGGCAAAGAAAAAGAAGAGGTGGGAAAGAAAAAGGGAACCATCAGACACAGTGGGAACCAGGGATCTGCGACTCCTAAGGCAACCCGCATCTAAATTCGTACAAATGTCAAGTTGGCGATGATGATGTGGCTGCTGTTACTCCGGTTGTTGTTCCGTCTGCTGTTTATGCTGAATGCGTTTTAATTTCCACTACGCATAATTTTCCGCCCTATTTACGGCGGTTCTCTCTGCGGCTTTAGCTCTGCGGTTTCTCTCCGATTTCAGTTGGTGCAAACGGAAGCTTGACGCATGAGAGTGGAGTTACCGACCGCTTTATAAAAGGATTCATAATAATAGGGGAAAACCTATTCTTATAAGGTTTACTAGTCGAAAAGATTGATCTTAAGAGGCACAGTAATATTATGAGAAATATTAGAGTGGAAAAATTATTATATTCGATTTTTAGGTGGTTGAATAGGCAACTAGATCTAGACATTGCAATGAATGTATTGAAACACGATATAAATATAAGATAAGAAACTCAAACTTTTAATTTTTAATTAATTTTTAAACATAGCTTCTCTCGTAAAAATTTAAGGCAATTGTTTTATTTTACTGACCCCAACTGTATCTGCGTAGACATCTCTCATGTTGTGTTGCATGCTGCCTGGACTTCTATTACAGGAAGTGACTTGACTGACAGAAAGGAGGAGCGGGGCAAGTGCCGCAGACACTTTTGTCAAGGGCGACAGACAGAGTTGTTGCCGTTAATTGCTTACCAAAAGATGTGAGCACACGCACCGCCATCCGCATCCCATCCGCTATATCTCCCCTTATTCATTGTGTAATTATGCGTAAATGCAGATGAGGATGCTAGGGTGGACCAACAACGTGTCGGAGCAATATCTTTGGGGACTAAGTTGTGATTTTTATGACTAACTGCAGCTTAAATACATTTCTCGCAAGCCCTCATTCTGATAAAAAATATTCCCCGATAATATGTGAGCAATGTGGTTCATTGATGACCTCGAATTCCAAAAATAAAGTTATTATTCCAGTTAAAACTAATGCTTGATAAAACAAAATCTGAATTGAAAAGAAAGCAGTGGTGGGCAGCCATTTGCAATTATTTTTTGGTTTTTAAGAAATTTATCAAAGTTGCTAGATTTGAGTCTACATTTTATGTATTATTTCTTTCAAAATAGTTATGACTAAGCTATATTTTGCCGCTAAATTGCAATTGCACACTTTAGATGCATTATTAACATTCTGTGTGTGCTATTCGGGCAAAGAATTTTGCCGAATTTATTTAGTCAGGGCTTTGGACACCACAGATTTATACTCATTGAGGCCCGTATGGTAAAAATTTAAATCACTCGAATTGGTTACCAAAGCACGAAAATAGACTTGAAAGTTCCATTTTCCAGCCCACCACTTTAATGCACTGCTGGAAACTTTCATATCCACTCCGACGTCTATGTATTTAGTGTTCTGTTTTTCTTCGGCTTTGTTTTGTCCCATCAGTTCTGGGTGGGATTCGGTTAAACAAATAATTTTACAGCTGCATGGACCAGGGATTTGAACAATTGTAAAAATAGAGAGAGAGAGAGGGATAGGAGCTCCAATGTCAGGTTGGGTTTTTAGCAGATTTATGTGGCCGGCTGTAAGGTAAACGATACGTTATTGCTGGCGAATTGTGCATCGGCAGCAGACGCCATGACTTTACACTTTCACCGACAACTACGAGTATCCACCACTATGAACATCTGTGGTCAGCCAAGTGTCGAGATGCCTCGGCCCTTGGTCTGATCTTGGTCTTGGGGTCTTGAGTCTGGGGTCCGGGTCTTGCCTCTCTGATCCGGAGTTGGGAAAGCGTCTATCATCAAATGTGTCGAGTGGTTGCTCGATGAAAAGAAAAGCGAAAAGAACTCATAAAACGACGATAATCTAAAGATCAAGTTTTTATATGAGCGGAATCGACAACGTCACCAGCATACACACACATGCCCTAGCATTTATGTTTATCAATGGTTTTCTATCTTTAGCGTCATCTGTGCCTTGCCTAGCATTTTCTATTTGATGTTTCTGGGATTTGTGGGGGCATCTGCTTTAGCTCTCTCCCCCTGCCGCCCGCCGACGCGTATGGCACGTCATTAACCCAAATTTTCTATGAATAAAATATAGCGAAAACAGAAAACACTCAGTGTTTACGCTGGCGGGCTAGTTGGGAAATCTCTCCTTATTCCAATTTTGTGGCTGCTTTGATTTTGCCTTAATTAAATAATTCGCGGCACAATCGACACATTGTAAAATAGGCCATCATATCACCGATAATTGGAGCTGATAGGCATCCCATGTTGGGCCATACTGATTGATAAGTTGCGTTATCTAATCAACAGCAACAGAAGTGCCAGCCAAGAGCTGTAAACACCCATTTGTTTTTGGCCGCATTTGTAGCAATCGATAATTATCGATCGGAAGCTTTTGGGCAACAGGAGTCACCGTAAAAATAGGTATTATGGGAGCACAGAGCGCATTTCGCAATAAGAACACCCACAAATCTGTAAACACAAACTCGAGCGTTCTTTTCGGTTTGCGGCTGGAAATAAACTGACGGCATTTAGCGGCGTTAAATCGATTTGTGCATAAAATTATACGTTTACACATGGCAAGGCAGCCAAAACGAAAATAAAAACTGAGATACAATGTCCAAAACATGGCCAAAGGGGATGGAGTACATCTACATAGATGGAATTTCAGAGTACATTTTTCAGACTGCCGAATGATTTGCTTTAATATATTGATCAGAATTCTGTTTAAATATTAAAATGTTCCTTTGAATGGCTTAAATCCTCAGGAATCATTAACAATATCAGACTAAAAACCTTGAATAATTTTAGTTTCCGCATTCAGGGATAATATTACGTAAATGTATTATACTTACATAAAGTTACATACCCTTGAATGTATGATTTGACTTTCTACATTTATTCGTTTAAACGAATTCGTTGTGTTTTAAAAAGTCAAATTATAAGTGTTTAAAAAAATTTGAATTAAAAGTTTATTATACGCCTGCTCTCTGGCAATTAGATGCAATTACCATGGGATTGGAATTTACTCATTGGAGTATGAAAATATTTTACATGCCAATCCTAAAGTGTCTAAATTTGCATACACTGATTTTTTAAGAGGAAGAATCCCAGGTGCCTCTTAACATTTGTTATTATTAACATAAGAGTGCCCGCTTTTTACTATTTTTTTCTCTTATACGTTTTGAGGTTGCGGCCATGGCAAAATGGTTATTAATGATAAACAAAAGTGCCGTTAGCCGGCACATGTTACTCCCGTACTTTGTCATGTTTGTTATGTTCTTGTTTGCCGGTTCCATAAGCACGTTTGGTTCTGCCTCTTCTCGACGACTTCTCTACTTTGTGGCCATCAGGAAATGTGAATTTTCAATGCTCTTTTTGTTGTTTGTCCATTTTCTCTCGCCTTCTCCCGTGTCTCGTTAGCGTAAAGAGCTTCGCCCAGCTTTTGTTTTGCTGGCAAAAAAAAAAATAGTGGTCGGACCAGGCATTCCACTACCATCTTGGTTTTGCTAATTTGCCATCCCCGTCATAATTAATGCTCATATGCCAGAGTCCACGGAAAAGAAGCGAGAGTAAAGGGAAATCCATTAGAGTGGCCTGAACTCCTGACATTTTCTCGACTTTTTAATGAGCCCTCCATTCTGTTCACGCAGCTGGATATTCGGCACGCAACCCGGCCCAAATGAAAAGCCCCAGAGGCGACACTTGGGTTGGATTATACACGATTTTCATTAGGACAAGTCAAAAAAATCGAAAGTGGTTGCCAAAGATGCCAGAAAACCAGGCGTGGTGAGTGGGACTTGGGGCCTCTCAGTGACTGCAAAACGGAATCACGCCTTTTCGTGGATTCATTCACACAACAAGCTAGCTACACCCATGCAGCTCACAAATCAAACGAAAACAAAAAACTTTTTGTGAGTGGGCAGCAGCAGTAGACACAAAAAGCACCTACAAGTTTTAGTCATTCAAGCCGTTCGTCGCCGAAAAGTCTTTAAAGTTGACTGCAGTATTATGCTTGGATTTCATTAGAGAACAGTTGGTCTAAAGGCAAAGTACACTGGATCTTATACATATATAGACCAGGTCTAAGAAACCTTTATTAAGTGTTTTGTTAAAAGGTTAATTTTAGTTTTAATTGCTTAATTTTAACAGTTTGCGTTTAAGTAAACCCTAAATCAGGTGAAAATCACAAGAATTTATAGACTGCCAATTTAAAAAGCGAACTAATTTTAAGAGTTTAATCTCTAAAACCTGCAAACCATATGGTAGTTTTATAATTAAAATTACACGGTTGGGAGCAAAAACGATTAACGAGGGGGGCAGATATAGAGGAGCCGAGCTAAAGAAAATGTGCAAACTAAATAGTTTACGTAAATGCTTCTTTTTCGCTATTTTCGTGTCGTTGTTTCCCGGTTTTCTTTTATTTTTTTTCGTTTTTGCCATGGCAATTGTGCTTTGGCCACGTTCCGTGTTTGGCAGAGATCAGTGCCTGGCCTATGCCCACTAGGTTGTTCTACGCCGCAAAGGATGTGGGGAGGTGGTGCGGTCTTTCTCCATAAAGATAAAATTATTTTTATTCGCTACTATTTGAGTTTTTTCTTTTGTGCAGTTTTGTTTGCATTTTATTAAGCCGAAAGCTGCAGGGTTTTGTTTACACAGCGTAAAGTGGTAGGCACACTGATGAAATTTATATATTTTTTCTTTTATTTAAACTCAATTGCATATATGTATGTATGTACTTCCCAAAGTAAACATGGTCTGAGGATTTAAAAAATTAAAATGTATAGTCTGTAATGCAATGGTCTAAAGACCAAGTGATCCCATTTCTCTCTGTGCAGGAGCAAGTTTCTTTCCAATGCCCGACAGCTGTTTGCCGTTATTTTTATCTTTCTTTCGTTGCCCCCTCCATTCCCCTATTTCGTTCTCCTCCCTATGCTTCTTATTGTTGTTCTCGCAGAGTTCGCGTTCTTTTGCTTTTTGGCAATTGCACAGGTGCGGCGGCAGTTGGATGGTTTGGGGATCGGGTTTCTCCACGAGCCTCGGATGGCCCAAGGCCTTCACTCCGCCGGCCACTGGTCAAGGCATCACAGGCGGACTTTCGAATCCGAGCAGGCTTATATATAAATATGTAAATATTTATGAATGTGTGCAATTGTCTAGGCAAATTTCCGACTGCACCGCTAGACATTCCAGGCATATCGCATTATGGCGGGAACCCGACACCACTAGACCCGCTGTTGGAAAGTTCTGATACGGCCATATATCATTTGTTTAGACAAATGTGCGAAATAATAATCTCGAAACGTAAACAAAATCCAGGCCTAATTACGCTTATCTCCTCCACATGTGACGGCGAGCACAAAAGTCGTTTGAAAGGTATGCGCAGGCATAGACAACACAGAAGGAAACAGCGATAAGGGAGGCAGCTGGGAAATTTAAAATTTAAACAGTTATTCCTATGACGAGCGGTACAATGGGCGACAACGTGTCGCCCCGGTTCCTGTAGCGATTACAAAAATTCAACGGGGGACGTGAAGCCACCCCACACAAAATAATGACCCCTGGTGTGCCGAATTAAAAAATTACCTTTTTTCAGATAAAAACAATTCAGGTAACAATACAGAAGAGCAGAGATGTCCTTGCACTTGCGCAATTACCGCGCAACTCCAAAAGGGGAGTGGACACTGGGAAAAAATTATCTCATATTTTTTTTAACCATCATTCAAAGCCTCCCTCTTAATATTAGAAAAAAAAAACTCAAAAATTAATAAATATTTCTAGTATAAAATAATCTCTTTACCTAATATATTTTCAACAGTTCAATTTTTAAAATGTTTCGTTATTTGTTCTGTACTAAATTTTTTTAACTGTGCACAAGAAATCCCTTTCGGAGTGGCCGTGAAAGGAGTTTTTGGTTCTCACGACCAACTGGAACTGACACTGGAAGTCCTTGAACGTGAATCTCTCCGCCTGGAAGCTGTGCAAACTTGTTGTTGGCGAACTGCATCGCCTCTCTCGCTCACGGCCTGTCTCTGCCCTCTCTCCATCCCAATTATTTTACTTCCGAGTGATTTTCATTATTAGCTCTCACCACCCCTTCCCCCGCACTCGATTCCTTTTGTTTTGTCTAAGGGCAGATATAAAGAAGCCCCAAGCACTCTCGAAGGATACTTACAATGCACTTTCGGCCGCTTAAAAGTCGTGCATCTGCCGCTCAGCGTGGAAGAATGAAATATCCCAGGGCGAGGCGTCTTAAATGCAATCGTTTGTTTGATTTTTTCGGCCGTCGATGATGCTGCAAACAATTAAGCGTTTCCTCCCCTGCTTCCCGGCCTCTCGTTGTTGTTGTAGCATTGCATTCCAGGCGGCAAAAGCGCACACACAAAGGAGCGGGTGTACGAGAGTGTGTGTATTTGTATATGGTGGGGTGTGTTCTCCCGTTCTTCCGTCTGCCTTTCGCCCCTTCTCGCGCTATTCCGCCTTTCTGTGTTCCTGCGCCTCCTCCTTCGCGGGCTGTGTTGATGTTGGGCTTTGTTCGAGCTCAAACTACCCTGGAGCGGCACCGTTGATCCTGGCCGTCGTGCTGTTGTTATTTTTGCTCTACACTCACGGACACGGACACGGGCACACAAGCACACACACACATTGGCCTTTCAGACAGACGCTTAATTTTCCGTTTGCCCCGGAAAATTGCATAAAATTATTCGCTATCCGCTTCGAATTCGACACTTTTCGCAGCCGCTCGCATTTCGGCAATTCTAATTTAATCGCGCACTTATCGCACTTTTATTTTGCGGCCAGACAACAGTTAGAAATCGGCGCTTCAACCGCTATTTTTGCTCAGTCGTCTGTGCAGATTTTCCGAGCCTTTCCCGATTGCTTCGGTGCGACGCGACGACTCGATTTTCTTATAGCCAAACAAAAAACAACCGAAACCACAACTAGAGCTGTCAAAAAGAAAATCTGTTTGCTATCGATACGTGCACCACAAACGATATTTTGACCGTATCGCCGTAATTATATCGATATATCGATATAAATAAAATCGATTGGAGCTATTTTGAATTAGTTAATTATAATTTAATAATCTATTATACAAATTTTTAATTCTCTGTTAAATAAGAATAATATTATGTTTTGATATACTTGTAGGCGGCATCTAATTAAAATTTATAAGGAAATATTTAAAACAAAACGAATTTATTATAAAGACTTTCAACAATTAAACAAATATTTATCTTCTGGTAACAATTAAGGTATTTATTTGTATACAATGTTGATGGTGGTGCGGTAGATTATAAAGGTCATCGTCAGCATTATCACACAAGTCCACAGCTTAAGGAAATCAACGAATTAGGTGCATGTACAAATATAAACACAACTTTGTACAATAAAGCAATACCGAAGCAAACAATACAACAGAAACGTGCTCCCATTCACCGAGATGAGGGATGGCCCCCTAAAGCTTATTCCACCAGCTCCACGCTGAGCCGAATGTCTGTCTTGGGCATCAGTAGCAGCCTTTTTTTGTCGTACTCCATGGGAATCGCAGTCTCGGCACAGGGAGCAAACCGGTGGTGCTGCAGCAAAGCCACCAGAGCTACCAGCAGCTGCTGTTCCGCGAACCGAGCAGCTATGCATCCACGCAGTCCCTCGCCGAAGGGCAGAAAAGCAGCCGGTGGTCGGGATTTTCTGGCGCTCTCCGCAAACCGATCCGGATCAAATCGATCGGGATTCTCGTAGATCTCTGGATCCCGATGAATGGCCGCCGTTGGTATCAGTACATTGTTCCCTCTGGCAATGACGAACACCGATCTGGGCAGCTCGAAATCTTTGGTGGCCCGACGCAGCAGGAAGGGATGTGGTGTGTGCAGGCGAAGCGTTTCTAAAAAGTAAAATTGGATCATTTATAAAGACAAAAATCTCACAAAGTAAAGTGCTGAGTTGAGATTCAATCAGATCTAAGATCAATCCTCTTTTAACTGCATTACACATTCTGTGATCCACCATTACAAACTAAGTGTTTTCTTACCATTTAGGACCTGCTTCGTATAATTGAGCTCCCTTAGGCTTTCCGGCGTCAAATGTCCGCCATGCTGCTCCAGGGTTTTTCTAATCTCCGCTCTGGCGCGATCCTGTATTTCCGGTTGAAGCGCCAACTCGTATAGGCAGAAGCCCAGAGTCGCATTTAGTGGAACGAAACCCGCCAAGAGGCTACCGAAAGCCTGGGCCGCAATTTGGACGTCGTCGAGTGGCTGGTCTGCGTTGGAGTACAGCTGGAGGAGCGTTTGGAGCGGCTGGCGATCCCTGCGACGCTGCTCCTGCAACTGAGACAATACTAGTTTTTCAAAGTATGCCGTGGCCGGCCTTGCGTAGCTCCTATACTGCAGTAGCCGAGCGATCAACGGAAACTCCAGGGCCAGGTAAGCCTGCCACAGCTTAAAGTCGCCCCAGTAGCTGCGCGTCCACTTGGCGAACTCCTGGTTGTCCTGACCATGTCCTAGGCCAAAGACTATTGAAGCCATCACATCTATGTTGTAGCCATTCACCAAATCGCTAATGTTGCGGGTCTGCAGGATCTCCTTGCCGAGATGACTTTGAATTTTCTTTGAGATCTGTGCAAGCGTAGGGAGCAGCTTCTGCATGTTGCTGGGGGTGAAGACCTCGGCGCATTTGGCATGAAGTGTCCTCCATTTGTGCCCATCCAGTTGCAGGAGATTGCCTGACAGAGGCTCTGCACTGGCATTGTTGTAGAGGCCGCGTGAAGTAAAGTGGCCCGCATCGGTGAACAGAATTTGATGGACCAGCTTCAGGTCCAGTACCAAGACAAATGGCTTCAGCCAGGCGTAGAAGCCCACGAAGGGGGCCCCGCTGCCCTTGTAGGCAGTGTATATGTCCTGAAGAGCATCCTGCACGTGCCGCTTGCCATCCGCCACGCCTTTGATGTGGCCCCAAAAGAACTTGGGCTTCTCGTGCAGGATCCCGCGTCGCTTCCAGTAGCCCAGGCTGACTTTCACAAGGGCGTAGAACACCGACAACGCACCGAGTGCGCTGAGCAGGGCGCGATGCAGGAGCTCCATTAGCTCGCTCCGGTCTGGTGATTTATTACAAAGTTAACTATGCTTAACAGCTGCTAGAAACTGTTTTGTCGAGGAATTTGGCTCAGTGCCGTGGGCTTATCAGCGCCATCGCCGCGGTATGGCAGCCAGTTATCAGTCGATTGGAGGAGTCAGCAATTGATAATGTTCATTGGGCAGCGACCGCTGAAAAGGAGAAAGAGAAACGAGACTGAAACATGGGTACAACCAACAGCTAACGATAGCCGAGTTTTATTACTAAACACTAAGTACGGAGAGTGGCAGTGGCATCTAAGGCTGCAGTATGAGACACAGGTTATACGTGCCGGACGGGAATTCGTCGACGGGCACCCAGCGGACATAGCCATCGTCGATCACCTGCTGTCGGCAGCTGGGCACGCTCGCAAAATGTGGATCCTAAATGGGATAGAGGAGACAGGCTATGAGTTCACCGGGCCGTCAAAATGGAATAAATTGCACTGCTGACTCACCACAATTAACAGGTAGACCCGACCAGACTCGGCGCTGCAATGATAGCCTATAATGGCCTTAGAGGCCGTGTCGCTGATCCCTCCCACGGCAATGAAGCCCTGGTACTCCTCGAAGTAGCTGCGAATCTGCGCCAGAGCCTCTGCAGAGCCGAGTTCCTTGACGTGCAGAATCCGACAGGGCAGTTGGTACAGCACATCGATTACGTAGAATTCCTCGAGGGTGCCGATCCAATCCCGCGAGCCCTCGAACCCGGCCCCCTTGTCGCCAATGTTGACCAGGATCTGCTGGATCTCCCGGATCGAGGGCACGTGCTGGTCCTCCACCAATGAGCTGCCTCGTCGACGGATAATCCACGAAATGGCCGACTGCAGGGTACGGTAACCGCAGCCCCAGCCCGCGTCCTGGTGGCCATCGCAGCCGTAGTGAAAGTACTCGAAGCTGCCACGGATGCCCAGTGTCTCCCCGGTCAGGGTGGGCGGGGAAAGGGTGCGCTGCGGGTCCTCCAGGAGCGAGTAGACATAGTCCTTAGGCATAATTTTAAGGGGCACAGGTGCCGCGTCGGAGTTCGCCTCACAGGTGGCCATTTTATGATCCGCGCAACCGAGTGCTACACCTGTTTCCGCCACCTGCGTTATTGTTTATTTACCTTTGTCGATGATTTGTTTTTGTGAAAGTGAAAACGCAGCAGAGAAATTGGAATGCAAGTGTTTTTCGGCCCTGGCTAGAGATGGTAAATGTGCATGTCATGCACCAATAAAGATGAAACTGTGGCGACCATGGGCTGGTTATTACTCAATTTTACAACAATTTTGACTAGTTAAATCTTTCACTGAAAAAAAAAAACACTTTTGATTTAATTTGTAAACAGACGTAGACCCATCTCCAGCACGGTTATCGATCTATCGATATGTCACGAACCCGTATACTTTGAAGCCGTCTTTGGGGCCCATCTCTAGCACTCCTTTTGCATAATCGATATCGAAGCACTGCGTCTTGGCGCGCTCTTGATAAATTCAAACTCTGGTTTTTAGTTACTCTTATTACTCATGCATTTCAAATTTTATTTGAATTATTAAATGTACATTATTGAGTTTAGAATTTATAAATATGTATGCTTTTGGTGTACATACGTGTATGTGTGTATTTCAACGTTTTAATATATGTAAATACCATATTCGCATGGTTTATCTCGATTTTTGTGCTCTTCATAGTTTTCGTGACCAAACATTTGGTTATAATTGGTAAAATTTGAAACACACTCTATGCCTACGTGTTTGTTTCTGAGTTTCAACTATTTCTTTGATTGCTGATTGTTATCGAGTTGCCTTTTTGTTTTAAAAGTTTGCTTTAAAATGCATTTGAGAACATTGCAAAGTTTTACAATAAATATATATATATGAGTGTACGTGTCTGTGCACCAATTAAAATACCTAAATTACATTGTGCGCTTAAATGATTCGTCATCATTATCCTTTTTGGTGTATTTGTGTGTGTGTCGGCAACGGGTTAAAAATGTGTTCAATTAAAAATTATAAGTACAATACATAAAATACATTTATTAAATATACATATTTAGCGATATCACCTCGATTTGTTGTTATTGTGCTCTTAAAAATCATGTAACAGAAAAGATTTATATGCTAAATTATCAAATATTGTTATTTTTATACGTATGTATATGTTATGTATATTTTTAATATTTATACGACTCCGTACTCTATCGGATTCGGACTCATAAATGCAGTCAAAATACGCTTGCGTCTAAAAAATACATTCCGCTTTTCCTCTCGTGTTCGCTCCAGTGCGCCTGTTTTTCTCTTACCAAAACTACAGCCAAGTCTACATCTGAATCGTTGCTCTAAGGTGAATACTAATACAATCTCTTGCCTCACCTAAACTTTTACGATTTTTAAGTGTGCGTGTGGGTTGATTTTATGAAACAACTAAAGCTTAAAGTCCTTATAATAACAAGATGAGTAACGAGCTAGCCGCTTTTGGTAAGCATACATACCTAAGCATTTTATTTTGTGCTAGCGAAAGACTCAAATGCAATACTTTGAAATAAATTGCTTAGATAAGAAAACGAATCGGCGTTATGCATCTTGTTACTGTGAGGTCTTTGACCAAAGGGTAGCTGGGGGAAAACAGCCTTTGGGAAATGCTAATACACTATTTTCTCCAGAGAATATTGGAAGAAAGAATGGGGAGGCGAACGCATCCCCTGTCGCTTTTCTTTGCAGCATTTTCCTTAAATCCACCCATCATCCATCCTACAGTGAGGCATCCTGCGGTGCTGGGTTATAAATGCAATACCACGCCCCCTCGCACGCCCCTTACAAGGTGCAATATTCGGTGAGAATTGGTATAGATTTCAACAGCTCGTTGATGTTGTGTTGCTCGAGATGCGCCAACAGCTGCTCGGAGGACTTCAACAGGTTGACGCAGTTCTGCAGGTTCTCGACAATCTCCTTGGTCATGCTGTCCGATGACTTGCTAATGAGCTCGGCCAGCTTCTTTCCCACCTCGCACTTGATCAGCTCCTCCTGCAGGCGCTGGGCCTGAGCTGCCTCGCTCGCTGCCTGCGACAGGTAGACCACAGCCAGGATGCACAGGGCAATCAGGGCCTCATTCTGCATCACCAGATGCTGGGCGGTGAGCATGCTGACCATGGCCTCTACGGTGCCTTCGTTGGCCAGGAACTCACTCAAACTGCTGCGATCGTAGTCCTGGGTGAGGGGAATCCTGTCGGCAATCTGCTCGGCGGGGGCATCGCCCTTGCGCGGCAGGGCATAGGCTATTTTGCTCAGGTAGGCGTGCTTAATAAGCCAGGCCATGAGGCGCAGCGACTCCCCCGTGACGCCCGCATAGTCGGACGACTTGCTCCAGTGCACCAGCTGCACGATCAGTGTCTTGTTCTTCAGCAGCTCCAGTGCAAGTTTTTCTGCAAAACGCAAAACAGATGTTGTTCATAGATGTTTGGATCGGATTGCAGGCTATTTTTGATTCCTCCCTCCACTCACCTTGGCCGTCGACCGTCATGCGCAGCGTGCCCAACAGCTTGAAGACGACGGGCGGCTGGTGGATCTCCAGCATGGGCAGGATAGTCTGTACCAAGCCTGCCTGGATTACCGCATTCTTGTTAGGCTTGGGTATGACCAGGTTGCGCAGCGCGGAGAGAAGCGCATGCTGCAGACGCACATCGTCTTTGACGCCATTGTTCTTGGCCAGCACCTCGAGCAGCTTGTTCATGGTCTGCTGCTCCACAAAGTAGATGCAGTGGCTGTCGGTGCGTGCAAAGTTTCCCAATGCCAGCACGCCGGTGGTCAGTAGATCAATGTCCGACGAGTCCAGCCAGTCGACCATGTTCTTAAGCAGCGGTGTGGTGTACAGATAATGCATCGATTCATCTGAAACGGATTACAGATTTATATTTATAATTAAATATATAAATATTTGAAAAGAACTTACCGCCTGTGAGGATCAACACGATCAGTTCGCAAGCGAGTTTCATCAGTGCCCTGGCCTCGCTGGTGCTAGCCAGAGTTTTGTACTTCTCCAGCAGGTTGTAGATGGTCTCGCAGAGGCCGTCCTTGGCCAGCAGCAGCTTGACCTCGTCGCTCTCCGCCTGGTAGTGCAGCAGTTCTAGGCACATCTCGGCCAGATCTGGGTTGGTAGAGGCGGCCAGAATACGCGACAGTTGGATATTCAGCGACGAGTCAAAGTTAAGATCGGCCACATTTTCGGTAAGGATGCTGAGCAGCGGCAGGGTGTTGAGCAGCAGGTCTTCGTGCTGCTCCACATTGGCAGCTCCAGTATCGATGATGACCTGCAGCTTCTTCATCACGCCCAGCTCCATGGCCCGCTTGGCTAAGCCCTCGCCACCGAGCAGATAGTTGGACAGCAGACCACCGCGCACCTTGATGAACTGCGCCGCATTGGCCACGTCTTCGATGCTGGCTATGTCGAGCAGTCGCAGCAGCACCGCATCGCCTTCCAGCTCGAGTATTAGATCCCTGGCCTCGTCATTCAGGTAACATATATTCCCTAGGGCCCGGCAGATTTGGATGGGCAGCTCCATACTGCCTTCAGGTGTTGGCACCTGGCGCAAGCATTCGAGGAAGGCGGCAATTATGTCACGCGTGGTGAACTTCTTGCGCTGAATCTCCGATTTTGTGATCTCGGCAATGCACTTGGCGGCCTCCTTGCGCACATTTGTGTCGTCGCACTTGGTGAGGCCCAGGAAACATTCCGCCAGCTCGTGCTTGTCGAATAGTTTTGGGTCCTTGGTGGCCGAGATCTCGCATAGCAGGTTTGTCGTATTTCCAGGACTGACGCTGGTGGTCTTCAGTTTTTCAATTAGCTCGTCGATTTCAGCTGGAATATTTAATTAAAGATTTTGATATTTTAAATTAAATTAATAATAATTAAATAATAGTGAAATTTACAACGGCAATATAAAGAGTTAGATACGTAACATACCAGCCTGATAATCTTTAGAAATAGTAAATAAATTGCTGTTTTTATCGAAAATTAACAGATTATTTTGCCTCGATTTATGTGAAATATATAACATATTTTTTGTAAGCGTAACCGCTTCGTTTCAAGGAGCACGCAATGTCACCCTGCCATGTCACCCTTGTCTTTGTTGGGCACCGCAAAATTGATTGCCAATTTCGATTATCGTCGGTGCCCGGATGGGAGAAAGACAAATGGTTCCAAAACGAAACGGTGGGTGAAACGTGCCAAGCCAAAAACTTTCAATATATTTTCATATAATGTAGAAAAGAGGTACATAAGTGACATTAAACCATGCCATATTGGCATCTAAAGATCGAATCTTTCCAAAATCTACTTTGTAGAAATCCTTAAGATAACTTGTCAAGCGTGTGTCCCATTAAAGGTTCCATTCGCCTCTCCAACAGCTGGCTTGGATTATAACAGGACCCAAGATGGGCAGGCCATTTGCATAAGTCCTTGCCACGGGTGAGAGGAAAAATAAAGGCCATTCGGAAGTTTTGCATACACTTATAAAGTGAGAAAGGTTTTAAAGAAAATACTGCCCATGGCAATAGGAAAATTGCGAGGTTTTGCACTATAGTTTGAAAAGAGTTCGTATATAAGATTTTAGGATTCTTTTAATTGTCCCAAATAACTTTTAAAAGTAACGTTTCATTTAAAAGAAAAGGGTTTAAAGCCAACCTAAAAACAAATTAAATAAATTTAATTATTTATTTATTTTAAAAGTTCTTCCTAACGCTACAAGAATAAAAAACTAATAATTTAATGCACTAGTCACGAAGGGCAAGTTAATACAAGATAAAATACACATTGCTTTTGGGTGGCCTTATTTTTATCTTAACAAAATTCTCAACTGAATTCCTTTTAATAGAATCTAAAAATAAATCGTCAAACGATAGAGCTCAGTATTTGCATATAATTCTGCATAAATTATTTATCTTTCCGCCCACATACCCAGGCATTTGGCTTAAATTTGAATTTGATTTTATTTTTTTAGACAGGGACATACATAGGAGTCCCGTTTTATGGCCAACATTATCACAATATTATTATTTCAGTCAGTCCCTTTTTGCCGCCGAGCACACATGCTGGGAAATACATCCACACATACCTATGAGACACTCGAGCAGGGCGAAGGGCAAAGGCCAGACTCCGCCACTCGACAACTGGCGACAGTTGGTGGCAACAGGAGCAGCAACATTGAGTAGACTGGGGTGGGCAATTCAACAAACTTTGTGGAGCTTAAATAATGAATAAGCGAAACAAAAAAGCAAAAAGACTTATACAACCATCATCATCCTCCACATCACCAGCGGGTGGAGTCCATGATTTGGCATAGAAACAGCAACAAAGGATGCAATAGCAATAGCAGCTTGCACAGGAGTCATAACAAACATGGCAACTAACTCGCAGACACATTGCACTTACAAGTGTAAGCCCTATTCTGCAGAAAGCCAATGTAAACAAAGCAGTCCCGACTATTGAACACCTCGTAGGGAAGATTATGTTGCTTAAAGCATTTAATAATCAGGCTTTCAGCCAAATTAAAACGGATTATATTAGGAATGTCTTAAGCATTGGAAAGGGATACTGTATAGTAAGCTATAAGGTAAGGCCCAGAATGTTCTACAAAAAAGAAAGTATGTTCCAAAGAGAGAGCTCGAATAAAACCGGAATATAACCATTAATAAAAACTACAATATACCCTTGCCATTTTTATATATAACAGGTATGAATGCACATGCGATGCATCTGTATATAGAGGTATAGGGAAATTGTTGCATTTGCTCGTCCCGCCGCACTGAATGCAATTGGACAGGTGGCAGAGCCACATCACCCCGTGGTTTGACAGGTAGACGAGGGATGCAGGAGGACGGACAGGTGCAGTGGCGGCGCGCGGTAGCGTAACTTCCGTCAGGGCTGGCCGGTGGCAGGAGGCAGTTCAGCTCCTTTAATGCGTCTCAGTTGCTTCTGGCACACAGCCACAGCCTTTTGCGTGCCTTTCAATGTTTGCTTTGGTAACTGGTACTCGTTGGTATTCAGAGTATGCCATCCAGCCGTCCGACCATCCATCCATCCATCCATTCCGTTCGAGTTCCGTGGCAAGTTCGTTAGCTTTTCGTTGCGGAAGCGGGCGGCGTTCGTGGCATTTATTCGCATGAATTTCTGGGGCAATTGCTTTATTTTATTTTCGTATTTTCCTTTTTTTTTGTGGGTGTGGGACTCCGATTCCAGCCTGCGTTTTATTTTCAGCCTGTTGTGGTATTTGGTTTTCTCCATTAAACGATTCACTGACTTTGGCCACACACAAAAATAGCAAGCAAGCACAAAAAAATGGGAAAAACTAGTGCAAAACTTGTTGTTTTTCGTTGCATGCTTTATTCATGCACAATTTGTGTCGTTGAAGTCAGGTTTAGTTGTATTGTTGCTCTTTGGGCCTGTTGGTAGCCAAAAAAAAACTGTAGAAATTTGGGTTAAGAGAGCGCCAGAGAGCTTGGTACCGAAAATGGGAGCCATGGGAACCATGGATATGTATTTTAGCAAACTGGGTAATATAAGGAAAACTGAAAAAAATCCAGCAAACAAAATGTATGTGGAAGGCCATTATATAACTTAAATATTAACATAAGCGTTAAGTTTTTATGAATATCTAGGTATTTATGGAGGGGTTTTTAACAAAAATCGAGGGATTATCTTGCTCCCTGCAACAGTCCTTAATTACTTTTATACGAGATTACGGTATGGTAAAATCAAAGGCAATAACTATAAGATGTGTAACTCCCATACATGTGAGCTGAGCAGAGATATTTTTGGGATTAAAAAAAAAAAAAAAACGACAGCCTGGATTGAGAGTCAGCCCGCAAAATTTGATGGCGTTACGCATCTTATTTTTGTATTGCCTTTGGTTAAATAGTATTTTAACGTTATAAATCAAAATCTTCAAATAAAAATCAAACGGGTTTCTTTCAAAGTTTACAATACTTTCTATTTATTCCCACATTATTCATTTTATCAGCAATAAACTTATTAACGACTTTTAGCAGAAAGTACAGACGGCAAATTTCGGATGATTAGTTTGTAGTTGACTGCTGCTGCTGCCGATCTCGCAAAGGTCGATTCTCTAGGAGCTGTGAGCCTTCCACCGTCTTCCCGAGTTGGTACACCATCTGGCAGGCGGGCGTTGGCATTCGCATGGCTTGCTCCAATAGCTTTTGATTGTTGGCCTGCCGCGCCCTGAGTAGCAATGTATCCCCTGGAAGGAGAAACCGATATAGATCTCCCATATTTCCTCAGGCTCGACTCAAACTCACGCAGACTCCGCTCTTGCTTGCACTTAAGCTTTATATCCGATATGTAGACCTGCTCAATCTCTCGCTCCAGCTTGATTAGCTGCTGCTCTGTGAATTTGGCCAGGTTCTTTGGGCTGATAAAGTAGGCTATGTGACTCGTCTGAGTGACGCGTTGCAAGCTGTGGGTTCTGGGGAAGATTCGGGTTACAGTAACCCCAGAAGCCGGAACAGCCAAGAACTCACCTGGTTGGCGTGAAACTGTAGACCGGTGCAGCCGCTATGTAGTGCATGGTGATGAACAGGAATACCAACGCAGCAACGACTCCAATCACTAGTTGTTCCGTTTGATACAGCGATTGGGACTGGGGCTTCCGCTGGTTGGCCGCCTGGTAGGCCCTTCTATGACCAGTGTTTGGCTTGTCCTCCTCTTCATCCTCCTCACAACCGCTTCCACTGAGGTAGTCATCGTACTCCGAGCGATGCTGACCATGGCAATCGGCTACTGATGTGAGTAAATTATAATCAATCCGCTTCTGGCAGTCCGTTAGGCAGTCTGCTGCCTCGCTGATCCGGCGGAATGCCTGCTCTGCACCGGGAGCCTGGTTCTTGTCCGGATGCAGGCGCAGGGCCAGCTTGTGATATGCCCGCTTCACTTCCGAGTAGGTGGCGTGGTGCGAGACACGCAGCACTTCGTAATGGGTGCGGCACCGCAGTACCTTCTGCACCACGTCCAGCATATCGGAGGTGAATACGTGGGGCAAGGCGTCCGACTGGCGGGTCGGACCGATCGTTTTCTGGGCATCGCTCTTCAGCCGCAGCCTCACGATAATGTTCTTCAGCTCCAGGAGGGCCAGGATCTCGCCATGGTCTGTACTATTCGCTAGGGCCTCGTTGATCCGCAGCAGAGCCTGCTCGTAGCTGCCCAAGCTCAGGTCGGTCACCACAAGGTCGATGCACAGACGCCTTCGCTGTCGGACTCCCATGGTGTCCCGTTAGTGGATATCCTCTTCAACCTCCTTCCCGGCAGCGTGCGTAATCAAAAAGTTTTGTATTTTCTTTGTTCGTTTGCAAACTTGGAATTTTGAATGATTTGTTGTTCGGGAAAAAGCCGGGGAAGTGAATGCGGTGGGAATATAAGTGTTCTTAAATTCTTTGCTGGTCTTGTATTTACTTTTTGGACAGCTACAAACACAAATTTACCTGGCTTTCGATTTTTGTATGTAAAACCAATTTGAATAATTGAGAAAAGTCAACTGTAAAGTCGAAAGCTAGCTGTTTGAGCCAAAAAAATAAATAAAATGAAGAGTTCCATCATAAAGATTTAAAAATTTTGATTTGAGCCAAAAAAATAAATAAAATGAAGAGTTCCATCATAAAGATTTAAAAAAAGTTAGAAAGCTACAGTCGAGTGTCCTCAAATTTAATATACATGCTATCCGAAAATTTAAGCAGGAAATATTGCTTAAATTTATAGTTTTTCTATGAATAACATCGGTTTGAGATCCGAATTACCATATATAGGGCTAGTCACCCATTCTTGTAGTCCTTGAAATCTTAAATCAAACGGACGGACAGAGAAATATGGATAAATCGACTCGGCTGGTGATGCTGATCAAGAAGGAAGTTCTCCTTTAGCCTGTTATACCTAATATACATACTTTCAAAATCGTTAGTAAATTAATATATGTACAAATATACGTTCATACATAAAAACAGCAAAGATGGAATCATTTTACAGATGGAATCATTTTACAAGTTTTGTACTAAATAGAACATAATCTTTAAATTTACAGAGACTTTAATAAAAATATCTACAAATTCCGTATTACAAGCTACATATATCATTTAGTACTCTCACAAAACTTGTACAGTTTGACAAGCAATTGATGCGAATTAAAGTATACTGCCAATGGGGGGATTTCCCCAAAAACAACCCGCCCTCGACTGGCCCCAGGAAGTATGCTTCAAAAACTTGTCATGGGGACACACAAGCTTCTCCAAAAGACTCGAAAGTTAATTGAAATTAATTTCTATGCCAATTTGAATAGGGCACGAACTCAATTAAAACCTAGCTGGCACCACCCAGCTCCCCAGCACCCACCCCGTATTCATTCATTCTCAAGGCCATTAGGAGGGCCAAAATCTTATTAGCAGTAAAAAGAATAAAGCTAGAAAGAGCCGGCAAGGGGAAATCACAAGTCGCACACAACAGCCAGAACAGCCAAAACAGCCAGATGAGGCAAATGAAGTAACGCCAGAGGAATACGGAAAAAGGCCCTGGAAAAAGGCAATAAATTCGTTGCTGGGTAAACTACAATAACAGCCAGCTAATCTGGGTAAGCTGCGTGGAACGAATGAAAAAAAAGCCCAAAATAATAATAATAACAATAAAGCCCAGGCAGCAGTGCCTGCCGCGGGGAGCGGACCCTGTTGGCAACTGATATCGAGCCTTATCAGCGCTTTGGGGTTGATGGAAGCTCCCGGCCGCAAGGACAGCAGTCAAATTGTGCCAAAGACGTCGAGCAAACGCGTCGACAAAATGCAGACACAAAGGACCAATTAAAATCCAAAGTGAGTGAGCCATGGGGAGGACGTGGCAAACATCCCGCAGCTGGGAACGGCACTTAGAAAAAAGTTACCTAATTTAACATAAATCTTTTGTTTAAAGCGATTTTGGGAAAGTAAAAATGATAACTCTTGCGTGGTGTTTTTCTTTAAAAAATATTAAATAAAAACATTAAACTCATAACACAACATGAAATTTATCTGGTGGTTTTTACTCCGTATGTCTGGTGGGTCTCGCTACGTTGGGCACAGCTGCTGGGTTCCGTGGGGGAGTGGAGGAAATGAAAATGGTATGAGTTTTGGGATGCACTGCCGCCCCTGTAAAAAGGGAAGTTTCTACGGTCCGGGATTTCTAGCACGTTCAAGTGTTGTTTGTTGTCGTTCTGCACGGTTTCCCCCCTCCAGAAAGGGTATGTATAAACAACCAACCTTTTGTGAGGAGTTTGTTTATGTGTTGATTCATTCAAGTGACAGTCAAAGAGTAGATAGCATAGAGAATCCTTTTCATATAGTTATTTTCATGGGCAACTACCATAATTAAACAAACTGAATAAATATATACGACGCTCCTAACATTGATAATCCTGTAAATCTAGGATGGCTGTGTGCTCTCTCCATTATGTAAGGGGCGCCAGCAAGACTGCACAGACAAGCTTAGTCACAAGTAAGCTTCCAAAAACAAAGCCTTTTAGAGTTGCGTCTTTAGAAGTACAAAAACAAAACCTATACAACGTCCGGGAGAAGTACTGATAAATAAATATAAAATATATAACCAAAACACATTCCGATGAGGAGGGATTCTGTTGTGATTTATTCACATTTTGGTCTGTCTCTTGACTTAAAGGTGGGTCTTTGTTGCCAGATTCCTAGGTGGACGCTTGTCGCCCGACCTTGTTTGTTAATGACAAGCAAGTAATCAGATACAGATCTTTTTAATTTAAACTGCTTAGGTATCACAATATTATGCAGCTAGAATAATAACAAGCATACTCCAAGTATTGTTTCATACAAATTGTATCTTCTGCAGCTGTAATCTCTATATTTATATATAGGATCCAATCAAACGTAAAAATAAATCCAGACAATTATTATACAACTTTAAGATCCTTCAGATTCGAATTTTTTTATGCAACGATTAGTTCTAGTTCAAACTGATTATTTAGGGTATTCCGAATTCGAGTCACCGACTTCAAGTCATTTCTCTGTGTGCTTGAGTGTAATGCCACCCCCGGGGAATCAGGAGGACTGGCTGGGGCAGGGCAGAAGCGGAGGCAGGGTGTTGAGACACGCCGGTAAACCTTGCACCTCGCACAGGAGGCATATTCTCATTTATTAATGCGTCGTCACTGCTGCTTCATGCTCCCTGCGGTGGAGTGGGCGGCATGGGTGGATGGTTTCTGCTAAAAGGTGGTGGCCACTGCCTCAACCGCACTCCGCTACCCGTCGTCCGTCGACCGCCGCGCTCACTCAATTCCCGCCAGAATTGCTAGAGCTTGCGCCCGGGCCATTAAAGGATAAAAGTCGACTTCTGATTGGGAAAGTGACCGTCCGATAAGTGTGGTAAGTGCACTGGGAGTCCCACATCCAAGCACTGCACTCGTCTAATCCGAAAAAAGCGCGTAGTATTGATTTTTCTCGCATGACTCCGGGGAGCAGCCTGCCGTCCGGGAAGCTCCCCTTCCCCGAAAATTATGCCGCCGCCAGTTACAAGCACCTGGCACCGATTTTCCGAGTCTTCGCAGCTCATAAATGCTGCACTGACTGCACCCGCACATACACATAGGCACACATACACACGGGCAGGTACAAATAGACACACACAAAGATACGCATGAGTTGCATTTGTTTATACTGCGCGCCGCGAGCAACAAACAAAAAAGGGAAGCAGAGTCTCTGGTGTGAGTGTACTTTAAACGAGCGCTCATAAAAACGGAGGAATGCCCTGCATCGGGCCATTCTTTTATGTAGTTTTAGTTCTCAATTTCCTTTTCTGTTATTTATTACTCACTCGCCATGTTTGCCGCTTTTGTTGATTATTCCGCCGCTGCTGGTGCTGCTCCTTCTCCTCTCTTCTCACCAATTTACGGTTTAATTTTATTTTTATTCGCGTGGTAGGCACGTTTTATCACTTATTGGCGCTCGTCACTGCTGTATGGCTAATTGTTGATAAACGCAAGAGCTGAACACATTTCACGGCTTTTCCTTTTCATTTGTTAATAGGGTTGTTGATAATATATCAAATTTTCCTGAAAATGAATCGTGAAAATTTTTTGCCCAAATATCGAATATTTTTTGATATTTTTTCCTTGGTCACTCTGAACGTCAAAAAAATGTCAAAACTAAATTTTACAGGCTTGGGGTCG
>JAEIIL010025205.1:0-11483 GCA_018905715.1 Drosophila lini | reverse complement strand
GGTCGAATTCTCGTGTAGAATGTAGAGTGTTCGAAGGCGACCCGAACGCTGCTTCGGCAGGCTTCGGCAGCACCTTCGGCTCCGTTGCAACCGAACCGATAGAGAATTTGTTCGACGAATGTGTTGAATGTTCGATCCGTGTTGCCGTGTTGGCTTTACCGCCAAAATCCCAAATAGTTGAGAAATTCGGAAAGTACAACTTTTAACGGAATAAAAAGGTGGGAAACCTAACTTTACAATAACGTAATAAAACAACGTAACACCGATCAACTACAATTCGCCATTTTAAACCACACAAAACTTTAAACCATATAAAATGGTTAAAAAAAACGTATTTATTTTTCGAACTTCTTCTTTTTTAAACCATTTTCTTTAAAATTTAAATTCATTTTTTAAACAAATATATTTAATTGAAATTAAATTGAAACATCATCCAAATTTGCTGGAAACAAAAGTTGTTTTTTAATAATATTAACCATACACCACGTATATAATATTATTTGGAGGCCTGTATACATAAGATGGTTTTGGTTTGCTGGTAGTAGTTGTATACCATGGGTTTTGAGTTGGAGGTGAAGGTATTTGTTGAATGTTTCGTCCAACGACTTGTGCGATCCAGGTTACATAGTGCCAAACATTCGTATAGACCGAAGGAGCTGGATACTCTCCGTAACTGACAATTCCCATTTGAATAACACGGTTCGTGCCGTCGATGGCATACATGGCCGTTATTGGGCCGCCCGAATCCCCCTTGCCCGTATTGGAGTAAGCGTTTCCGGCACAAAATTGGGACGCATCAACATTGTACATATTGTACCTGTGGGAACATGAAGCGTGATTTTGTTTCGTCAGGGTGGTTGTCTTCAGCACATTGCTCGTAGTTCCAGTTTGTGTTATGCTTCAGCCGGCGGCCGTCAGATTTGTGGTAAAATCCAAGGGATTTATGTTGGTCGTCAGGCAATTGGGTTTGATGTAGTCTGTGGGGAACAGAGGTGGTACAGAGAGGCTCTTGGTTAAATATTAGAAATAAGTGTAGTATTTTTACCAGTGTACTGCACTGTCCTGGCCAGTCGAAACAGGGCAATATCATTCTTAAGAATTCTTGCATCATAATCTGGATGAGGTATTCTTTCTACCACTTGAATCTCGATGGCACTTGCCCTGGGACTGTAGATATCGGCAGTTCCCAGTGTAGCAGTTCTACGAAAAGGTTATTAATTTTTACATTAGAGATTTAATTACAAGATTTTTTATAAACTATAAACTTACGTATATTGGTTAAAATAGCAATGCGCAGCAGTGAGTACAAATTCTAGTAAATAATTTAAATTTGTATTTTGTTAATCGTAGTAGAAATGTGTTAATTGATTGACTTACGGGCTGTAATAAGGGAGCCTCCACATCTCGCCTCTTCCGTGCAATAAGAATTAACGCTTGCTGAGTAATAAACATTTATTTTACATTTATTTTGATGTTCCCATAACTAATATTTCGATTTAAAGACTTACTGTGTTGAGGACACACGTATTTGCTTCTTAGAAGTGTCATCCACGGATGCTGTAAAATATCAGCCGTATTATCTCCTTGCGCAGGTATATTTAAATTAGGGTTCTGTTTCACTGTTCCGCAATTGGTTTCTAGATAGGTAATTGAAGTGTGTCCATTTCCCAGACCCAACCAGGATAGCAGGATGATGATAGCTGCAGTGATCTTCATATTAAATGCTTGACTAAGAAATTCGAGAGCGGCATCGAGCTTTTATTTCATTTGTTCTTTTCGCTGATAACCCCTCCGGGTGCGTAAATTTAAAAGGGTCACTGATAAAGAGTAATAATTAAAAATAATGAATTCTCCGAACTTAAATGTTAATGGAGCTATTTTGACTTTGATTTCTTTTATGGAACCATAAATTAATATTTGGGAAACCATAAACAACATTATGTCTTTTGGCTAGGGCTGTATCCTCTAACTGTTTAAGAAAAGGCAATTTAAAAGCCTTAAGGATAAGGCCAGCCGAACATAAGGTTTTCTTAGGTTGTTTGCTTTCTAATTACAAAGAGTAATTACAGAGGCAAAGTCATGTTAAAATGGAGATTGCAGGTTACCAATTTTTTAAGTGGCGAATTCAGGGTCAAAGTCATGTTACAGTGAGAGGATGGAGATATTATGAATATTAAAATATTACAGATAAATAGAAAAGAGCCAAATGAAACACGTCTTTATTTGCTGAGTTGATATCTCAAATTAAATTATTTTATTTAGTTTTAATTTTAACAAATACAACACAATGTAAAAGCAACATATCATTATTCAATCCTTGGTGTTGTTACTATGAGAGGGCCACAAACCTATTATGGCTCCGTCTAGGCCTTATCTTGAATAATAACATATCTGTGTGTTTTATCTTAGAGAATAATCAAGCAACGTATGCCTCAGATTTGATAATAACCGTACCAAAGGTGAAAGATGATGTTTGAAGTGACGATTTACAGTTCTTCTATCACGGAACACGTGTGGCTTAATTTTATGTTGTTAGGGACTATTACCATAGTATTATATTACTATATTTTCTATGTTATCAGGAAGAGAATGGGGCTAATTTAGATAAAAAATGCAAATTAGCTTTTTAAAAAAAAAATAAATATAAAGAAGACCACACCGAGGGAAGAGGGACAGTACCACTTCTGCGTGTGCCTATGAACATTGATTAACAGAAGGATGGATCTAGAAACGAACTACAATTCAGAGGACCGAATCTGGAGTGGGGCCAAGCTGGCATACATCTATACCGATGAGACATCTATTGGCAACGTTATATGCAACACCATGAGGAACTGGCCCAAGAATGTCTGCCAGGTGAGTTCGAGCCAAAATGATGGCAATGGGCAATAAAAGTAACACAAGCCCGAGACAGATAAACGATGTGGATGGTGTGGCGGTCACCTTTGACGAGGCCATTACGTGGGCCATTCGGATTGCGCAGACATTCAAGAAGAAAGGACTCGAGTATCCTGACGTTATTGGACTGGCTGTGAGGAACTCAACCTACGTGATGTCCCTCGCGGTGGCCTGTTTTTTAAATGGAACACCTTTTCATGCGGTTAATCCAGAAATGGACGATGGTTAGTAAATTTTTACAAGGTGATTCAATAATATTCGCTTACAATTTCTTGCTGCAGCTACCATGGCGTATGTTTTTTCTATAACCAAACCAAAAATCATATTTTGTGATGGACAGGAATACGAGAAGGTCCTAGCCTCAACTAAAGACTGGCAACCGGAGATCCTGACAGTCACCGAACCTATTGAGGGAGTGCCTCACATTGAAAGCCTACTGGCTCCCACGAAAACTGAAGTCTTCTACCAGTGAGTACAGAAAGGTATTCTTCAGTTTTTGATTACATCCTGAATCCATACCATTAGACCAGAGCCATTGAAGGAAGGAGCCCAACAGACGATGGCCATTCTGTGCTCCTCGGGAACCACCGGCTTGCCAAAGGCCGTCTGCATTTCCAACCGATCTTTTCTACAGGAGAAATCGTGGGTCTACACACAAAAGACTATTATATACCTTCTTTATTATACGTTCTGATTTTTAGCACGTCGAACAGCGAATCGGTTGTCTTCTCATTCAGTGGTCTCGATTGGGCCACTGGCCTGATCATCTTTCTCATGGGAACGGTGAATGGCTGCACCCGAATCATAACCCAAAAACCCTTTTCACCGGATTACTTTGTAAAGCTCGTGGAAAAATACAAGATCAATGTCGTTCTTCTGGCTCCCCGACATCTTTCTGCTCTGATCAACTATCCGGCAGCCTCAAAAGAGTCCTTGGCCTCCCTTCGATACATAAGCTATATCGGCGGAATCATCTCCATGACCACATTGAAACGAGTTCAGGAGCTCTGTCCAAGTGCTATGCTTATCTGCTCATACGGATTGACGGAGACATGTCAGGTAACCCGTAATCTTGGGCTCGAAAACGGAAACTGTGCCGGCAAGCCAATGGCAGGAGTACGGGTTCGCATCGTGGACGATGATGGCAAGTCCCTGGGATACAAGGAGGTGGGCGAAATCTACGTGCACAACGGTCAGCCCTGGAAGGGCTACTTTGGCAATCCCGTGGAGACACGCCGTATGCAGGATCCCGAAGGATGGTTCCACACCGGCGATCTGGGCTACTTCAATGAACAGAATCGGCTCTTTATTGTGGATCGCAAAAAGGATGTTCGCAAGTATCAGGGCAAACAATATTGTCCTTCCGAGATCGAGGACGTCATATCCGAGCTGCCTCAGGTGGAGGGAGCCTGTGTCGTAGGCATTTACGAGGAACGTCATGGAGATGCCGCAGGTGCTTTGGTGGTCAAAAGGCAAGGAGTCTCGATAACAGCCCAGGACATCGCGGACCATGTGGCCAGGAGACTGCCCGCTATTCAGAAGCAGCTCCATGCCGGCGTCAAGTTCACTGATAAATTACCCTTTAATTCCAATGGAAAAATTATGCGAAAGGCGGCGCTGGAGGAATTCACTGGGAAAAACGAGCTTGTCTATGGTTAAAATCGGGAAGGTTAAAAGATTAATTATGTTAATATAATAACACTTTTAATAATACTAAAGTATTTTTACTTCCTAATTATATTGTTTATTTAATTTGATTTTGAATTTATTGGTCTTCCTTACAAGTTGCAAGTTTAAAATTTATAATTTTGAAGTTCCTTTTTTGGCAACAAACTCCTCTCGCGCTATTCTGCGGAATATCTTTCCATTATGATTAATGGGCAATTTATCCGTAAACTGGACGCCAGCATGGAGCTGCTTTTGAATTGCGGGCAGTCTCCTGGACACATGATCCGCAATATCCTGGGCTGTTATCGAGGCTCCCTGCTTCTTGACCACCAAAGCACCTGCGGCATCTCCCTGCTCTTCATCGTAAATGCTTACGACGCAGACCTCCTCTATCTGGGGCAGCTCGGATATGACGCCCTCGATCTCGGAGGGTAAATACTGGTTGCCCTGGTACTTGCACATCTCCTTCTTACGATCCACCACAAAAAGCCGGTTCTGCTCATCAAAGTAGCCCAGATCGCCGGTGTGGAACCATCCTTCGGGGTCCTGCATACGGCGTGTCTCCTCTGGATTGCCAAAGTACCCCTTCCAGGGCCGACCGTTGTAAACGTAGATTTCGCCCACCTCCTTGTATCCCAGAGACTTGCCATCCTCGTCCACGATGCGCACCTTTATTCCTGGCAAAGGATTGCCGACCGAGTTTACGTTTTCGAGTCCCAAGTTAATGGATATACTATTGGTCTCCGTCATTCCGTAGGCGTTGATGAGCATCGCATTGGGACAGAGCTCCTGAACTCGTTTCAGTGTGGTCATGGAAATGAGTCCGCCGATATAGGTTATGCTTTGAAGAGAGGCCATGGACTCTTTTGAGGCTGCCGGATAGTTGATCAGAGCAGAGAGATGTCGAGGAGCCAAAAGGACGATGTTAATCTTGTACTTTTCCGCGAGCTTTACAAAGTAATCAGGCGAAAAGGGTTGTTGGGTTATGATGCGGGTGCAACCATTCAACATTCCCATGAGAAAGATGTTTAGGCCACTGCCCCAATCGAGACCACTGAATGAGAAGACAACCGATTCGCTGTTCAACATGCTAAAAAATAAAACAAATAATGAAAATTGTTCTTCAGTAGTCTAAGTCTGTGTAGACTCACGCAAAATCCAGCTGCAAGGAGCGATTGGAAATGCAAACTGCCTTGGGCAAGCCAGTGGTTCCTGAGGAGCACAGAATGGCCATCGTCTGTTGGGCTCCTTCCTTCAAGGGCTGTGGTCTAAAGGTATGTATTCAGGAAGTCACTGATGAAAAGTAAATACATTTCTGTACTTACTGGTAGAAGACTTCAGTTGGCGTGGGAGCCAGTAGGCTTTCAATGTGAGGCACTCCCTTGATAGGTTCGGTGACTGTCAGGATCTCCGGTTGCCATTCTTTAGTTGCGGCTAGAACCTTTTTGTACTCCTGACCCTCGCAGAATATTACTCTAGGTTTAGTTATAGAAAAAACGTACGTCATTGTAGCTGCAGGAAAAAATTATAATCAATCGAATCACATGGCTTTGAGTATACTAACCCATGTCCATTTCTGGATTGACCGCATGAAAAGGTGTTCCGTTTAAAAAACAGGCCACCGCGAGGGACATCACGTAGGTTGAGTTTCTTACAGCCAGTCCAATAACGTCAGGATACTGGAGTCCTTTCTGCTTGAAGATCTGAGCAATTCGAATGGCCCACTTAATAACGTCTTCAAAGGTGACCGCCTTGCCATCCGTATCGTTTATCTGTTTCAAGTTTGTTTTTCATAAAATATCCAAAGGTGGTTCGGTTCGGACTCACCTGGCAGACATTCTTAGGCCAGTTCCTCATGGCGCTGCATATTACCTGGCCCATAGATGTCTCATCGGTATAACTATAAGTCCGCTTGGCCCCGCTCCAGATCCGATTCTCTGAATCGTAGGTTGTTGGTAGTGCAGCCATCGTTCACGTTCTCGACGTGACTAATCCACAAGTGAAACTGGTACTGTTTTTTAATAAGTGAAATCGAATTTATAATTTATTCAATCTTATCAGCCGTGTTTAATATCAATACAAACACAAATATTTATTTTTAAAACCCGTTTTAACTTATAAGCACCCACACACTCACATCAAGAAATAATCACTAAACTCCAAGTTGATAAGAAATCTCATTCATAAAAAACGTTTGACGATAAGGAGGGATAAGCCGCGTACAAATTACTTACAGAGAAACAAAAAATTAATAATAATAATGTATATCCTCTGGTCTATAGAGCAGAATGGCTGATTGTTTACAATTATATATAGATCGTAAAAACAACTTAATATTTAAATAAATAAATAAATACATTTTATTATTTAAATAAATAAATAAATACATTTTATTATTTAAATATTGCGCCAAAGGTGGCAGCATCATTGCCAGACCAACAAAAATGTTGACAGTTGACAATTTACACATGTAACGAATGTAAAACTGAGTGTAAAACTCATGTCAAAGGGCTTGTAAAGTCACTTAGATATGTGAAAGCACCTGTAACACCTCTTAGATAACCTATATTTCGAGTGTTAGAGCCATTTAAAGCTATATAATCTCGATGCAGGATGGCATCTTAGGAGTTAAAAATATGTACATATTTTATTTAATAAATTTCAATCAATGAAAATAAAATTAATAATAATAAGTTAATAAGACCTATTATCTTCTATAAACTATATATATTTCTCATCAGCTTTACGAAGCCCAGTATTTAATCTTCTCTCAAGCTATCCTTCTCGCTGTTCTTAGTGTCCTTCTTGGGACTCGTCCTGCCTGGGAGTTCCACAAAGTTAACCTTGTTGCCTTCGCTTGAATTTGCATATTGCCAATGCAGATATTTTCGCGCTGCTGCTATTGACCTTCAATCCCGGGACCGACATTGACTAAGTCTTTTTAGACCGGGCCAAGCGATATTTATCTCGAGCACCACTCAAGAGCGGCATGTCAGGCCAAAAAATGCCTTTGTGCCGGCAGCTTTTTGTAGTTTTTTTTCCCGCTTGCTTTAGTGGCACACAAATTGCCGGCATTTAAGGCGAAATGAATGCCTTCTGCGCTAATTCTTCGCATAGCCGAGGGAATATGTTGGATTAAAAATAATGACAACATAAACGAGTGCCAGGAGAGAGAGTGAGAGTGTGTGTCCTTGAAAAGGCGCCCACTCTCAAGGATAAACCTGCAGTAGCAGCAGCAGCTGCTATAAATCCGTTTACGGCTAAACGTCACGGACGTGGCCCTGCTCCTTCCTGGTCCTGCCTGCATTTCATTGCCATTGTTAATGCAGATGTCTGCAGCATAAAATTGCGGCAAACGTTGCTGCTGCTGGTGCTGCTGCGGCGGCGGCTGCTGTTGCTGCGGCTTTTCCTGGTGACCTTAACCTGCAAAAAGGGGTTGGGCGGCGGCTGGGCTGCATTAGGCGTGGCATGCGTGTGAAGCTCCGGCCTCAGTGACGGCAATGAAAATCCCTTTTACTGCTGCTCCCGCTCAAGGTCTCCCCCTCCACCCCTGAGGCACCACTAAAATTCCTCAGGTAAACGGAGCTGGGTTACTGCGCCTTATGTCTCAGGACATCATTCGGCATTATCGATTAAATAAGCCCCCAGGACATCATAAACAGCACAGCACAGTAGTAACAAAGTTTACAACTTTTTCGCTTTTGTTTCGCTCGGTTATTATTATTATTATTATTATGATTTCATGCTCAATGCCATTACGTTGTTGCTTATTGTTGTTTTCGCTGGCAAATGAAAAAACTTTTTACGAACTGCCAAAGTTCGTTCAGTTTGTACAGTTTAAATTTGATGCTGGCATGCATGTTCCAAATACAAAGAAATGAGCTAGAATGGGTTTTAGATTTGCTTATATAAATATTTTTTTAAAATATTTTAAAAGCGTAATGTAATATTTACTTATTTACCAAAGAAACTAATGAGTAAAATCATATAGTTTGACTGTAAAAAATTCTTCTAAAATCATTTCTATAACTATTTTTATATTATACTGTAGATTAAGTCCATTTAAACCTTTCCAAATTGGTCCTTGTTAAATAAGCTACATATAAATCAGCTGGAATGGGTTGTAAATTTACTATAGAAATATTTTTTTTTAATATTTTAGGAGCGTAATATAATATAACACTGTTACCAAGGAATCTAATGCCTTTGAAAAATCTTATAAATTAATTTCTCCAACTATTTTTATATATTATAATAAAGAGTGTCTTTTTAAATCCTTTTAAAACTCCCTGTTAATATCCTTGGCCCTTGTAAATAAGCTACATTTAGCGAACAACAGTTAAGCGCTTTAAAGTCAGCGACGAAAAACTTTTCGCTGTTGCCCTCAAATTAAGAAAATAATTTCCATGCTGAAGGCCAAAAAGGAACAAAGGCGAGCGGAAGATAACGGCATCAAGTGCGCAGCTTAACGGTACATTAGGTAAACAGTGTTGTCAACGTGGCCCGAAAATGTGTGCTTTGTTGGTGTGGGAATGGATTCAACAACACTGAATATATATATACTTAAAAAACTTAAAAGTGGGCCAGCCACCAAGGCGGTTCACGAGACGAAACCGTTGACCCCAGGAATGGGTGGGTGGGTGTGAGGTCTGAACTCTGAACTGGAAGCTGGGAGTCAGGGGGAGAGCCGGCAAGGAACAAAGCGGATCTGTGGTGAAGGCGGTGGACCAGTAATTTTAATGCACAGCAAAAAGCGTATCGTAACGTATCCCTTGGCTACGACATCGATACTTTCTGGTTAATAAAACCAATAAATACACCAGCTTTACGCCAGAATACAAAAATAATGTTTGAAATAAGTTGGCAATTGATGGCTTTATTTTATTGTCTTTGAATTTTTGGATATATTTATACATTAAATCGTTTGTCTTGACTAATTGGCAATCAATATGCAGAGTTAAAAATAAATGGAATGATTTGTATAATATATTTATTTATTTGATATGATAAACAATGAAAAAGAGGTTGTCTTGGGAGTGCCAGTTTAATGTCAGATAATTCCCATATATTTTCCATATATTTCCTATATAATTAATAATATTATTTTTAATTAAATTCTTGACAAATTTTCACTTGAAAAAATTGCTATTAAAATATATAAATATTTTTTAAAGATATTCCCAAACTGGTTATATTAATTTCCCCAGTGCATCGACTTGGCCCCCAACAAAAACCTAAACCCCCATAAAAACCCAGTGAGGTTTTTGGTTGGGAGTTCGGAACGTGTATTTGAAAAGTGACCGAGATAATTTTTGGCATGCTTTGTTTGGTTTTACTTTCGCCAGCCCCACCTTCCCGGCCACTCCATGCAACTTTGATGAGCAGCAGCTGGGCTGCGGTTGAGCCCGGGGGCCCAGGGGCTCTGGGGTTGGGTTCGTTGTTTTTGCTGCCCCTGGAAAATCTACCCCTAACCATACCCATCTTCGGTGGGTTGTTTAACAAGTAAATTTATGCGTTGCGCGTGGGTAGATTGGTGGGTTAGCAGCCAACTCCCCAAACTTACGCTCTCTCTTTCCCTTTGTGTATCTCTGTGTCGCCTCGTAAAAAGCAAATGCAAAGAAATTATTACGATGCTGGGTTTTTTTTTGGGGCTCATCGCTGGGCGTTGCCAGGACTACCACCTACAACCTGCCATACCCCCTGTTTGCCGTAAAAAGGGTTTGCAAGCTCTGTAATTATGTTAATTTTCCGTATACGTTACATTTCCCCAAATATTTGCAAATAAATTCCAGGAGGCAAAGGGTCGACGTCGACCCTCCCGGTTGATGGACATGTTTTGCTATCAGCCAGCCGCCAGAGACAATTCTCGGACATTTATTGGTGAAGCTGGGGCTTGTGGCTCAAAGTGACAGATGGGACGGAAATTAGCCAAAACGAAATGCAAAGTCAATTTCCGTTTTAGCCAATTATGCAAGCAACTTTATTGGCATAATATTATTGGAATCAGCAGACGCTAATAATGCCCACAAAATGTGTACGAGTTTCAACCATAAACATCTCACTCTCTCTCTCACTTTTTTGGCTGCTAAGGATTTGCTTGGATTTCTTGTTAATTAAGGAAAAACAACAGTATAACGCTACTTGACTGCCTAATCGGAGCAGCGTCCGTTTGGAAACCTCCCAAATCACCCGGCAAACAACTCTAATGAAGCCTGCCCATGGTTTTTCTCACCCCTCACAACGTTTTCCCCTCAACTAATTGAAAAACTTTCGTGCTCCCCGAACACGTGCCACCCACTGATTCGTCCGTGGGAGCCACTGCATCAGCTTGTCCCGGGTCTGGGCCGTTTTGTCTGTTTTATAGCCACTGCTTCTTGTTGGGCTCCTGGCTCCACATCCTTCTCCGGCGACTACTACCTCAGGGATCCGCACAAAAGGCCGTAAAAACGCTGCCTGCGCCTGTGTCCTGACGTCCGCAATTAAAGAGCAACAACAATGCCTGGCGCGGCAATAAAAGGACCTGCATGAAAAGCGGAATTCGCGGCTGGCTGTTTAAGCCATACATATCATCGGGGAGTTTTCTCGTAAATAAAATTATTTCTCCAAATGGCATTACGAATTGTAGTTAATAACCTTAGCAGATGAAATGTGAATGGCTGTTTAGGCGGTGGAGAAAAGCAATAATTTCGAATATTTTGGGGTACTAACTGGGGAATGTGGTGTGTTCTGGGTCCTTGATATCGATTATCCGAAATATTTTGGAAAATATTTTGGTTTTTATAGGATTTTCTTGCTTTTAAATATTTATTTGCTCTACAAAATGATTATTTTGTAAATGTAAAATCATGATGAAGGTATTATAAGTTAGCCAGTAAAAAAGGATTTTTAGTTAAATGTCATTTAGTAAAGGCAAATTA
>JAEIIL010025203.1:0-18131 GCA_018905715.1 Drosophila lini | reverse complement strand
TCCGACCCTATAAATCATATATATTCTTGATCAGCACAAAAATCTGAGTCGATCTAGCCAATTTTATTAAAATAAATTAAAAAAATTTTTTTTTTTAATTTTAAAGGCCTTAAAATGGTTTAATTGTCAAAGAAAAAATTGGCAAAAATTTTAATATCTTAAAATGTGAAATTTAGTATGCTGATTTGTTAATCTAGAAAAAACTAGCACAGAAAAGTTTACCGAATTAAATTTGAAGCTTTTTTGGCTTAGATATGAATTTTATATTTCAATAAAATAATCATTTTAGAGTTACTAATATAAATATTCAGACGGGAACTCCAATGAAGATTTATTTTTCTAAATTAAAATACGTGGGGATATCGTAACAAGAAAACTATGCAAAGAGCATTTTATTCAACTGGGTGGGTGGGCATTGCCTCCCCACAACACACATATTTGTTGATTTTGACTGAACACTCTAGATCTTCTCCCTCATGTAACGGAAGAAGGCATCGTCCTTGCCGTCGTCGATGCCAATACGACGACCCCAGCGAATGCCTGCGGCTTCGAGATCGCCGATCTTCTTCACCAGACGCCGCTTCATGTCATCCAAATCCTTGAAACTTACTCCAGATTGCAAGTCTAGCCACTCACTAGCCGGTGAAGGGAATCTTAATTCGAAATTTTTACTTGGTTAGGCTGAATTTATATACTCACAACATTGTCGCAGTTTATTTTTGTAAAAATACTTATAATAATAAGAAAAGTTGGGAGATCGATGTTATTATGTGGAGTTTCGGTGTCGAACTGATTTTGGTTTTAGGGAAGCCCCCACACCTCAGCGGAAGGTCGGAGCATAGGCTACTTGGATTTAGAAAACTATTTTGAAGATCTATTTTGGATTATTAAGGATTGAACTTGAATGCATACTTCCCAATTACATCTGATTAGACTAAGTAGCCGATGTTTTATAAATCGTTTGGCATAAAAAAAATGCTAAAGGCTCTGAAAGCCTTGTAATTCATTGTTGGCTGCATCATTATTTACACTTTAATTGCAACAATTTCCCGATTTGATGTCCAGTGCCGAGCCAGCTTTTCCTGCCGCACTTTCCTCAAACGCCATGTGTGGGGAAGGCGGTCGTAAAAGCATTCATGCCAACATAAAGTGAGCCGCAGTGGCAACAATGGTGGTTCCTCCACCGAAACCGAAGCCGTATGATGTTACACTTTTATGTTCTCCGAGCACACCAAAAACAATCCCTGGGGGACCTCAAACAGAAACAAAAAAAAGTAAAGCCCAGAGAAAATCATTGCCATCATCGCTCTTACCAGTTTGTGCCCGCCAGTCAAATCAATTGGCTGCAAATAAAAAACAAACAAAAAGCGAACCAACACACGCGGACACGAGCGCGGCAGCATAGTGTGCGGAAAAGACTCTACAAATACAAATAAATCGCAGCATTTCCGCAACGGTCATGCTCTCCCGCTTTTATGATTATTATATAAATTTTTCCTTGAAATGTCATAAAAGCCAACGCAAATAAAAAGCATCGAGATGGGACGAGAAGTGGTCTCATCTTTCTCTTCATTTTTTTGGTGTGCAGGGAACATGGGTATATTTGCTTTTCGAAAGAATAGATTTTGATTTTCTGTTTAATATTTCGGATAATTATCTATGTTATTTCACTAAGCGATATAATGTCTTGGTCGATTTTAAAGTGAAATATATTAATTTGTTAATTTTAGTTGCTATTTAGGGCACCTAAAATACCATATTCTTTGTAAATATTTACCATTTGAGTCCCAGGTATTGCAATGTCGACTATAATGTAATTTAATTTGGTTTATTTTTTGTGTTCCTGGAGTTTTTTTCCCCTGGCACAATGATGAAGCAGGAAAATGCGCACGTCATTCGGTTGGAGCAGTGAAAAATATATATTTTTCGGGAAAACAGAATGTTAGACACATGTATGTCCTGTCTTTCGCTTCCCCCTGGCCAATATTCAAATTTTTGGCTGACTCCTCGACCAGCGGTTTTGGCAACTTATTAAGTTGTTAAAACATGACACCCCCGCACCTGTACCCACCTATTTTCTGCCCCGCACATATATAAAGTGTAAATCCAAGTGCTGCCGTGTGCTTAGTAGATTTTCTCAGCCCGACTGGCAGGCTGGCAGTTTATTCCTGCAGCTTATGAATTATGAAAGTTCCTTTTTTCGGGGGCCTGGGGTTTGAGTGAGTGTTGGCCAACACGCGTGTTGGCCATAAACGCCCCGCTTTATGGGCCGCAGAGCCTGGCAAATTGAAAGTGAAAAGTTAAGTTAAGTTGAGTTGCGTTGCGGTGCGTTGAGGGGGAAAGCCGCCTCATTGGGGTCGCGTTATGAGGCATGAAAAGCGGGCCAGAGCGTAGTGAGAGCACAAATAAGTGGGGAGAGTGCGAGTTGATGGGGAAAGCAAAGTGAAAGTAAGGCAATTACCCACTTTCAAAGCGGGGCTAATACATCAGCGAAACGATTTCCACTTTAAGCCTGTTTAAAATATTCCAGAAAATTTTTACACATTTTTCCCAAAAAACAAAATAGTTTTATAATGAAAATATCAACTCTTCGGATTCGATCGTCCTGTCGCTGCGTGATTCTTCAATTTGTAAATTACTTTTATGCAGCATTTTGTATTATTGTTTTTTGTTATGTTTTTGGGTAGTCATTTCCCTTGGACTCTTCCAATTCATTAGAACTGCCGCGCTGAGAACAACTTGGGGATGGGGGGAATGTTAATGATTTCCGTAAACATGGCCAAACAAATAACGAGGCGGCAGAAAGCTCGCTGATTTCGCTTTTTTATATGGGGCTCACTTGAAAGGAAACGGAAATAGTGAAAAGGAGCAGCGGACAGCAAATTTTTTAACGTGTTAATGCCAAGGCGGCTGCTAACAAGTAGACAAACAAAGCGGGAAAAAGGAGGAAAAGCTCCAGCAAGTGACAACCAATGGAAGGGGATGACAAAATGAAAGAGGGAAAGGCGTCGGGAATGAGAAGTAAAATCAACGCCCGTTATTATTTGTTGTTTTTCCCCTCCGCTTTCCCTGATAGACTTTTCCCCTGCTTCCTCTCTTGTTCTTTTTTTTTGGAAACTTCTTTCACAGCAATTGCTTCTTGCTTCTGGTTTCCCTCTGGCATTTCCCCCTGAGTGTGGGTGTGTGGCGTTTGCTTTCCCGAATGAAATTTAATTGCAAAAATAATAAAAACAAATCTGGAGCAGTTACAACCAGAAGAACAACTTCATTTGCATTGCGGATACAGGAGAAATAAATACAAAGGACTTGGGGAAGTGGCAGGGACTCGGTTTGGGTGCGAGGCAATAAAATGTGGCTTTGATCCTAAGAACAGCTTTCTATACTAATTCAGGAATAATATTTAATGTATTAAATAATTTTCTCTATTATTAACCAACTGTAAATTAAATTAGTAAACAAATTTTATTAAAACTCGGCACTCGAATCTCAGGTTTGCGAACTCTAAAATTTCTAATATCTGCACGTCCGCTCAAAAACACTCCAAACTGACCCACATAAAAGGCAATTCAATTAGCCGAACTAATTAAATTTTAATTGGCCAACCCATTAAATAGGGAATAAACAAAAATTGAACACAAAAGTTGGCAAATATCGCTAAAATGGCCGATGGCGCATTTTGTGCCATGCTGCTCACTTCATGGACTCACTTCAAAGCGAAGCTGCAAGCGGAAAATCAGCACATTACGCATACGCCCCGTTAGCCAGCGTCGAGAAATTTGGCTAAAGGCCAAATAAGTGCCAAAAACGGGTCCAAAAGCGGCGTAAAACATATTTTGAAACAGAGTAGCCCGAGGGTGGGGGGCGGGGCGGCATTTTAGCCAAACGCAAACAATTTTCAAATTAGTTGAGAGCTTGCCGAAAAAAAAGAGCTGCTCAACTGCTCACCGCAGAAATTCAATGCGTTATAGACAGTTATGGAATGCTGTTTTTTGTTTTTTTTTTTTTTTGTGTTTGAAACTCTTCTTTTTCCGCAAGCCAAAAATTGTGGAAAAATGCCAGAGCGAGTACAAAAGTTGTTAGTTTATTTTATATTCTATGTTTGTTTGTTTGCCCTTTGCTGAGTGAAATAAAATGCTGGTTATAAAATTTTATGTCGATTGAAACGTTTGGCGAAAGCATATTTCCTTTATGGCTTTATTTTATTTACCTACTGCCGCGGCTCCTTTGGGTCGTTCGTCCTCGTCCTCGTCCTCGTCCTTCTCCTTCTCCTTTTCGCCGCCTGCATTTCCGCATTGCGCGCCAAGGACATTATTCATTGTCCCCTTCGCTTCTATATATGTAGTATGCCCCGCCTCACTCTTTGAGGGCCACTTGAGAGTGCACGAGCAGATAATAATTCTTACATGTCGCAGCAGGTTGCAACTTGCAATTCCTGGGTCCTTGTTGGCCCCCTCGAATGTTAGTTCCTATTGCCTTTCCCTATCTGCTCCTGGTCTCTTTATTTCGCATTCTTGTTTTTCTTGTTAACCGCCTGCCCGGGCCTTTTGTCTTTTGGCGTCTTTTGTCTTTCACTTATGCATGTGCGTTGGCCCCGGCTTCCGTTTTCTGCGATTTCCACTCACTATAGTGTGGTGGGTGGGCTGTACACTAAGGGAAAAACTTATATGAAAGGTAGTAGGAAATTATAATAATTTTTAAAGGAAAAATGTAAGCGAATGTTAGCCTATAGAAATTGTTTTTAAATTGTTAATGTTAATTATAGTTTATTTCTTTTTTATTATGTGGAAGGTATTATTTATGACGATATTTCGATATTTTCCCAATAACATTTATCATATTGTCCCCTTGATAAACACCCCAACGAATATATCTAATTAAATAAGCAAAGTATTTTTTTTTTCATTAAACTAAGTAATTTTAAATAATTTTAAATTGAATATTCATGGTTTTTCTCCGCCTGTGCCTTCTTCTGTGGACCATTTTATGACGAGTCGAGCCTGCCACATGAGCCCCAAAGGCATTTGGCGAGCAGGACAACGACAACGACAACGATGTCCCATAAAGTGCGAAAACTTAGGAGCAGTCAAAGCTCAAGATGAAACTGAGACTGAGTCCCGGAATCAGGAGCCTTGGATCTGAATCTGGATCTGGAGTCTGCGGAGCGCTGCTCTTCTAATACTTTGATAATCCCTGGCCCCGATAACTTTTGATACGTCCCTGGGCCCGCGGAAGGAGACAGCCATTCAACTGTGTTACTCGAGCTTTATCGCATGTGTGCTTGTGTGTGCGGGCAAATTATATAAGCATGATAATATTATATAACGCATGGGGGGTTCCCCTCCGACAAAGACAAGACGGATACAATGGCAACTGTGGTGGCTCCCTGCCAATTCACTTTGTCTAGTTTCAATTTCAATTTGATTTCGTGCCACTCGTTGGCATCATTTTGATTTGCTTATTTGTCTGGGTCTCTTGTTTATTTCCTCTCCCTCAGAGTTTCCAACTGCTTTTAAGATTTATCCATTGGTTTTCCTTCTCCCTTCCCCTGAAACTTTGTATATATACTTGAAAAACTTGTAAAATTTATCACATTGTTGAAAGGGGGCGACTTTCTTATCCCAGCTAATGTATGTGAAGATATTTTGTACATTAAATTTATAGTTTCGATGCTTAAAGAGCTGTAAGTTGTTGACAGATTTCAAGGATTGGACTTTGAAGTTTCCTTTAATGATGTTTAATTTTAGTGTTTAAATAATCTCCTAAGAAAATAAATGCTTAGTATTTTTCTGTATTTTCTGAATAACAGAACAAGTAAAGTGGTTCCTTCTTTTCTGTACATAAATTTATAATTTTTATTTGAAATACTTGAATACCCCGAATACTTATTTACAGGGTAGCATTTCCTGTTGCTGCCGTTGCATTTGAAACGAGCTGCGGGGGTGTTGAAATGGCAACCGCAACAGCCGCTCCCAACCGCAAACGCTTTTTCATGGCGTAGCCCAACAACACTTTCGTTCCGAAAACCAGCAGGAGGGAAAGCGAAAGAGATGGCAGATACAGCAAGAGAAAGAGATAGACAGAGAGATGAAAAGAGAGAGAATGGCACTAGTGGCACTATGGCTGCAATGGAGCCTAAGCTCCGCAGTGGCTCTCTAATTACAAATTGATAACAATTTCAACGTTAATCAGTTATGGGAGTTATATGTGTATGGAGCCAACAAGGACGATGCACAGGATGTCCGGAAATTCACAATTTGTGCTTTATTTGTTAGATCAATAGGCCACTGATAGACATTGAATGCGTTTCACGCACATAAAGGGAGGTGTTTGATGATCAAAGGGCTTATTAAATTGTAAAATTTAAATTTGAGCTTTAAATTTCTCATTTAAGATTTTATTTCAGTTTCAAAAAGAATTCACAAGAGAGAAAATAGCTCAAATAATGGTATTTTCTTCCTTAAAAAATTTAAAATAATATTAAATCAATAAATCTTTAAATTGGAACAATAAAAAGTCATTTGATTATTTTATCGCACTGCAAACATTCATATTTCAAAGCTTAATTAAAAAATCTAAAAGCTAACAATAAAATCAAAAGCACTAAACTACATTAAAAAGCAGTATTTGGAATTTGCTTAGTTGAATTTTTAATTTCGCCTCGATGATAATTCAATTGAAAATATGAATGACAAAAATAAAGCATTAAATATTCATATGGAAAAAACCATCAAAGGAAATATAACAAAAATAATTTGCTGCCATATATTTGGGTGACAGCCAGCAGCAGCAGCTAAATTGAAATTGAGTTTTGTGTATTATATAAACTTTTGCCACCGAATGCCTTCCATTTTGAGAAGCGATTAAAGCGATTTAATTCACAATATTTTTGCGAACGCCAACCGCATGTTAGGCGGCCTCATTAGACGGACGGACGGGCGGGCAGCCCGTTGGGCTCATAAATTTAATTGATAATACTGTTGACAGGCGTGGAGTGGTTGATAGTTGAGGCTTATGGCCGGAGCCAAAACCCGAGCACAAATATTTGCTTATTTGCCGGGCAAACATCGAGCGAGGCGAGTGTGCGAGTGTGCGAGTGTCTGTTTGCCCATTAAACATTTGCCGTTTGACTTATAAATATTTTATCGCACTGCAGTTGCAAATTTATGTTTAATGCGACGTCGACCTGTGGCAGAGTCCGCATGTATGAATGTATGAGGCGAAGAGCCCCTTGGAAATCCACTCAAATTATGCACAACGCATGCAGAGAGCCTCCGTCCTTCGTCCAAGGATCTCATCTCCTCTGGCAGGCGAGAAGTAGTGGGAGCCACAGCAGAAATGATGTTGTATAACTTTACATAGACAATTATTTACAAGTGCGCAGTTAGCAAGCCAAACCGAAATAGAGGAGAGAAAAAGACGACAGGTGACAGGTGGGTTTTTGTGGCGAAACTAGAGACACTCTAGAGACTCTAGACACTCTAGAGAAGGGAGTTTAAAACGTTTATTTGTGGTAAAATATTGATTATGGGATCATTTCTTTGCTAACAATAATTTCAGATGGATATTAAGGCAGTTTATAAATTGTTTAGATAATCAAATATATAATTTAACATCAGAAACCCCAGTTATCTGTACAAGTTCCCATTAATTGTACTACAAAGAGCATTCGGAAACTTGGGCAAATTGCCCATGATTTCGGGCACTCCTTCCCCGCATAATACACCAATTTCCAGCCACATTAAGAATACCCCTAAGGAGCGCATAGAAGAAACATTCTGCCCTCCACATCCATCTCCCCAGGCATCCATCTGCATGTGCGAGTGCCAAAGTCTCAAGCTTAAGTGACACTAACAACTTGGGGGGGGGGGGAGCAGGGGCCAGAAACTGGGCGACAGACCCACTCCAAAGTAACCCCAAAAGCACGCCTCATCCTTCAAGGCGTCGGTGTTATGTTTTGGCTGCTGGTGCTGCTGCTTTTTGGAGAGCAACTCAATCTAAATGCGGTACAATGACATCTAAAGTGTGTTTGGGCTAGCTTTTTTCCATGATGCCAACTTGTCAAGCTACAGAGAGAGAGGGAGAGAGAGAGAGAGCTCCTAAACTACCCCAGCTTTTCCGCTTTTCCGCCGTACTATATATCTGTGAAGCTTGCTGACATTAGTTTTGCTTTCTCGGAAATGTGTCACGTAATTTCCAAGAGGAGCTCCTCCTCAGCTGCCCTGCTCTGACGATTGTATATGGCTGGCATTTAACTTAAATGTATGTAGAACATTTTGGCATTAAGCATGGCGCACACACACACACTCAGCCGTTCTTTGTCTTTCCTGCGAATGTGTGTCAGTTGACGTTTAAAGATCGTTAACAGTTTTGCACGAGGTGCCGACTGAAGTTGAGGGAGTTGTGGCTCCCCACCCGATAAGTCGTAACAAATGCTGGCTTGTTTAACAAATTTGTGTCCCTGAAAACCCGTCATTGGCTTTTCATTTCCCAACTCAATGGAACTCAATTGTGCAGAGAGATCTCTTTTTGATAAAGAAAATGTAGAATACTGCATTTAAAACACAGACTTCTTGTTCTGATTTCGATTTCACTGATTTCTCTCAGTGCCCGTGTAATCATAAACTTATTTCCTCCCTCGTAATCTGATGTACATATCCATTGCCGCTTTTAATGATTTTCCGCGCATGAAATAACTCAGCACAAAATCCCCATGTAAATTGTAAAATGCGCAACCTTCAATCGAAGCCTCTTTTCTGATTAAACCAATCGACCGCAGGGCTGGAAATGCACATTAAAAAAAATACAGAAAGTTAAGGCGACTCGCTCGCATTGGCAACAAATCAGCACTTAACGTTATTACGATTTTTTTACGCTGATATGGCATTTAAAATGATTTGCTTCGCGGCATTAACTGCAGGGCGGCGGCGTGGGAGCCGGAAAACCCCGTCGGAGATTAATGAAATGCACGTCCGTTCCGTTGGGGAACAAAACTTTGGCTGGCAATCGACTGCAGACTGCAGATTGCAGATTGCAGACAGGAGGAGCAAAAAATAAACACACATGGGGCAGAAGGCGTGTGCATTTGACATTAACTGTACTCTGCACAGCCGGGGATCCCCTTGTTATGTATATAAAAAAATGTCGCTCCAATTTGCCCGCATTCCTGGCTGCCACTGGATGCTGAATGCTGGATGTTTCATATGCAAATTAGTGCTAGAGAGCGAAGGCAGCGGAAGCAAAGAGTGCCCCGAAAGTGGAGGAGTCCTGGCTGCTGCCGCTGCTGTTGTTGACTTAATTGTGCGCGCACTAAATTGCTTAACTAAAGAGCCCTTGAAGCGGTGCCAGCAGACCTAAGGTAACCCCTTTCTACGGCTCCCTTTCCAGTCCCCTTGCTCTATAATTATTTTGCGGCACAACAATTCGCTTGATTCTATGTTAACTTGCCCCGAGAAAAAGGGTCTTTTTGGGTTGAAAAGTTGTATTTAAAGAATATTTATTAATAGTTTTAATATGAACTGAGCTTAATGCCAGTTTTGTATATTTAAATCAGTTAATAGCTTTACTTCTTTCGATTCCTTAATATTTTCCATGTAATCGAATAGGAACCTACTTTCTTTTACAAACAACTTCCTGGAATGATTTGTCGAACTTCTTCCGAGTTGCCAACAAAAGAAAACAAGTCAACATATGTATGTAGTTATGTTTTATTCAAAAGCAAACAATAAATACATTTAAATACATAGAGAGACGCCTAGAAACATAATCCACTGCCCCTGCCATCATTTCCATTGTTATATTCGCCACACATTCCTTCCTTTAGTTTACATATCAAAACTGTTGTCTAGGCATCCTGACATTTTCTCACTTTCCCTGGAGTTTAGCTGCCACGCCCCCGGGACCCGAGAGACGCCGCCCACTCATCATTACATTTCATTAAGCTTCGCACACAGTCAAGATTCGGGTGCTCTTTGGGCCTAAAGCTTCGGTTTCTGTTTCTGTTTCTGCTGCTGCTGTTGCTTTTGTGATTATTAAACGCTTTTCGGGGCGCGTGTTCATTCAATTTGTTTCTGCTCCGGCTCTTGTTGCTGTTTCTCCTCTGAATGTTATGTCTACATGCCTGCGTCTAAATAAACAGCAACAACAACAGGGACTCGACGTGTAGTGTGCTGGGGAAAATCGTTTTAATTGTTGTGTTTAAATAACAGACGAGCCTGAAGCTGCACAGAAATTGGGACCACACACACAGCAACACACGCACACACTGACACAAACCCACAGCGTGTGTCGCGTGGGCGTATACTTAATATGACGCATACGCCGCGTGTTCACGCCGCCTTTGTATGTGAGCCAGCGTGCCTCTTTGTGTTTGATGTCGTGCCACCGCGTCACATGAAAGCTACAAGGAGCAACAACAAGATATAGACATAGTTTGGGGACTTTTTGGGCCAAAAACGTGATCTTTGGACAAAGTGAAATCAATTGGAAATATAATCTGTTCCGGGGCTATCAAAATATTTTTGCCATGAATTATGCAAGCAGCTTTTCCAAGAAGCCATAAAATGACTTGGATTTAAATAAAGCAATGGAAATAAATTGATGCCATTGGAAGCATTATGTGTTTTTGTTTTTTTTTTAAGAAAAATTTACCATGAAGCTTGAAGTTACATGAATAAAATTCATATATTTCGTTGGAATCGTTCATTATTTTGATGAGTTTTACGTTATTATATTTATTTCACATTTATTTGTATTTATTTATGCAATTATCAAGTTGGTTTATAAAGAAAATTTATAATTCAAAGAATTTTAATTATTTTCAAGACTTTAAAACCATTTTTAAGGTGTTTAATTAATTTTATGGTTATTTTCCTTAACTACTCGATTTTTAAATTTGTTAAACTGTCTTATTTTTTATTGTACAGTCTGAACTTTGACCTTCCATCGCCAGACCAAGTGCAAAAGTTTCTGCCTTGTTTTTATTAATTCCACGAGCATAGGAAAATTTATTGAAAATGCCTGTTGGCAGGACACGTAGCAAAGTAAAACTTTTGCCAGCCAGCAAACGCATTTCTTTCTGTATTTCTGTTTTTTTTTTTTTTTTCTCCTTTTTTTTATGTTTCTGTACGTGAGCTCAATGGAAAAAACAGCGTAATTAAAAACGAGAAGTCGTCGTCGTCGTTGGCGCTTGATGTGTTATGTGGAGTTTCTGTAATGAAACGGCGGGGGCAATGCCAAGGCAGTTGTGCTGCGGATAAATTTAGACAGCTTTTGCCATCTGATATGATAAATCTACTTAATCCAATAAACAAACAGCGGGGCGCAGGCCAAAATTGAAGCGTTGCGATGCGAGAATGCGAATCGTGCGTGCGTGCGCACAGACAGCGAGGGAAAGTGCCAAGTTTTAATTGTGAAAGTTTAGCTGCGGAGGCACAGCTAGGACTGGCGGAGCTGAAAGCCTGCAGGGGGAACACTGGAGGCGGAAAACATGGCAGGGAAGCTGCCACATAGACACACACACACAGCAGGTGTGGCAAATTGCTGCCCGCACTGGGAAGCATTGATGCCCGCATGCGACAAGCCATGAATTCAAGTTGTTCTCTCCCTAAATCCAAGGATATGCACAGGGAAAAATAGGGAACTAGTTGAAATTTTGTGTAACTAAAGGAAACAATTTTTAAAATTTTACAAGGAATTTTTAGGCAGCATTTTCTCTATTTAATTTTAAATAATTTAAATAAATAAACTTTTACACAAATTGAATCTTTCTTTTTTTTGGGATATTTTCTCCCTCTGTGCTAGAATGTTAGTCCTGTTAGTCCTGCCATTCATGCCAGCCGACTGTGCTGTCATTTTGCGTTACTTGTCATCAACTTCATGCGTTTTGACATTTTTATTAGTTGAATACTCCTTAGCAGCACGCTCCATTGCCTGGGGTCTTGCTCGGAAGTTGTGCGAGTCCAGCCTCGGCCTCGTCCTCGTCCTCGTCCTGTGTCATCTAATAAGTGTTTACTGCGTCATGGAGCAGCGGCAGTGCTTTAAAGCATCCCTTTTGTGTGTATGAAGGGGAATTACTGTTTTCACAGCGTGTCGTTTCACAGAAAAAAAAAAGCAACAACGGTGCCCTGAGCTTCGTCAATTCCCAGACGATAAATATTGAACAAACTGTAAGCGATTTTCTTGTTTTCGTTGTGTTTGATTAATTGTTTCAGCCGTGGGTTATATTGGGTAGGGATTAAAAATATGGGAAATGGTCAGTTAACGTGAAAATCTGGTGGTAAATATTGAAATATAATTCACCGTTTAAATTTGCATAGATCAAGGAAATTAATATATTTCATTGTCAGTCTTGAGCTCTCTTCGCTTCCAGGAAACTGCAAATATTAAATCAAGTTTAACTTGCATTCTCCGGTTTTAAACACTAAACAAATGACTGATATATTTGCTCAGCTCCTGCAAATACAACGGGTTCTCCGCAATGCCACTTAGTGGCTTTAATTTATGCAATTAAACAGTTTAATTAGTTACGCGAGAGTAGAGAGGCAACGACAACATTGGACACAACAGATGTTAAATAAATATGCGAATTAAATGCAGCTGAGGTGCATGGAATAAAAAAACAATAACACAGTTTAACAATTTACAGAGTTTCTGTTTATTTGGCAAAAAGCTAAAAAAAGGGACCGAGAAGCAATTTAATTTCAGCGAACAACTGTAACCAACTGTAAAAATAGCAACGTTGGAATAACCCACCAAAAAAATGCTGCAAATTGGCGGAATGCCAATGGATCGAAGAGTTGAAAATTAACTTTAATCATAAACAAAGCGAAGAGAGGTCACTACAACTAAGTACTTGAAATAGTTCAGGTTAAGTGCAAACTTTGATCTGACATTTTCCTTTCATCGCAGCCAACTTCAAAAACGTCGCCAGCAGGAGGTGAGATGATGAGATCCCCCACCCAGCCCTGCTCCTCCGTAATGCTAATAGAGTGCCACGGACCTTGGCCCGGCGATATTTATGACGGAGGAAATTCCGAACCAAAAGTCATACAACGACCTCAATGTCCATTTGCTAAAGTTGCCATAAAAGAAATGCTGCGGCCCCGATTCCACCCCGAAAGGAGGAAAGTTTTAAGCATCTGGCGAGGGTCCAAATGAAGGTAAAAGCCAGCACCGAGAGCGAAACTTTTAAATGAAATTTTTGTGTTAAAGTTTTCTGTCAGGTAAGCAGCCGCCGCCACGCAATGCGACAACAGCAAGCTGGCTTAGGGTCAGCCGAGCCCAGGCCAAGGAGTCCCATGGAAAGCGATGGTGGAAAGCCCCAGAAAACCCTGAAGCCGCCCACTGCGGTCCACCGCAGTCGCACACCAACGCACACCAGACCAGAGCACACCGAGGGCCGGCAGGAGACAAAGTTGCAGCTGTATTGTCACGTAAAACGGTGACAGATTCCAAAGACGACGACGACTACGACGACTATGGCAGCCAGGCAAATATCATTAAAACAACAAACAACAATGGGCCATTCCAGGAGGTCTCATCATCGTTACACCAGGCAAAAATTTCACTTGCTTAAGGATATTAAAAAGAAGACTCTAAGCTGAAGACGGTACATAAAGGGTTAAGGCTTATACTATTATTTCTTTCTTAGACAACGAAGAAGCACAAATCTATATTTCCTAGACTTTTAAAATTTTGACTTTGTGATCAGTGAAATGTTTAAATTGTTCCATTTCTTCGAGTGTCCCATTATGGCAGGTGGGTGTGTATCCCTCCCTTATCCCTGAACGTGAATGAAAGTTTCCTTCTGTGACTCCTACGACTTAATGGCGGCACACACACACAGTCCCACACCCTGACATTAAACTCCACCCACTGCGACTTTGTTCCTGTGTCCGCAGAATGAAATTAGCAACACATGCCGACCCAGGACACCGACCCAGGGAAACAAAAAATCTCCATTCAGCGCGTTCGTTTGCATTTAAAGTAATTACAAGAATTCTGCCCTGCAAATCGTGTGTGTGTGTGTGTGTGCGCCGTCCTAATGCTCGGCTAGAATTATGACAGCCTCTCGACGGCGGCTGCTTAAGCCCCGAAAAGAGCTAATGCGTTTTTAAATATGCTGCAGCGGAAGCTCTCGGTTTTGGCATTAATTAACAGCCGGCCGGGAGTGCAGACTGCGGAGTTGTTGTGGCTTAGGATTTACAGGATGGCGAAGAGGCTTACTCAAATGGCTTGTAGACATTGCGGAGGATTGTGCAAAAGGGTTGTGTGCGAGCCTGGGAAATTGTTACACATTTCCAGACAGTTTAAGGGATGACAAGTCTTAAAGTTGGGTTTTTAGGATTTTAGATGAAAATTAATATTAAAAAGTTTTTATGTTTAGTAGAGTTTTAAAGATATTTCTATTAATATTTTGCTTCCCTCGAAAAGACAACCAAAGCAGTCCCAGGATTATTTGGGATACCTTTCTAGGTCTTGAATAAGCTGAGATATAATCTTGCACATACCTGTTGCTATTTTCCTCTGCTGTGCCTTCTCTAGTCTCTGAGCCACACACGGCGTATACGCGATATTCGGTGTTTTTAGTGTAAAAACACACACTCACAGGACACACTGACACACAAAATATTTATTATTTAGCCCGACGTCACACACACACACTCGCGACACTTAATTCCTTCTTTAATTTCAATTTCTGGCACGCTTATATGTGTGCTGTTTGCCCAGGATCCCCACAGGACCCTCCGAAATAGAGAGGCTGGCAAAAAATCCTTGGCGGTAATCATGCAATAAGCCGCACTTGTAGCACACACACACACCCAACACACTGGGGTCAGCCCTCTTCCTTCTTCTCTTTTCGGTGTTGCGGCGGGGTCCTTGCGCTATCCTGTCTGGTCTTTGTTGGCAAAGGGAAACAGCTTGAAATGCTATTAAAATATAATCTTCTGATAATCTGCACTTAATTTCGTGCTCTAGGAAAGACGTTTATATGTCCTGGCCGTCAGCTGCCACGTCCTTGTGCTCCTTCTTTTATTTGTGGCTTAGTTTTTCCCAGCAAAAATCTTTTAATTTTTCTCGCACTAAAAACTGTTCTCTCACTTTGCAACTCTGTGTTGTATTTGTGTTTTTTATTCTGTGTTTTATTTCCCTTTCCGTTCACGTGGCTTTTTTAGAGTTTTTTGCGAGCTTTTGTGTAAGTTTCACGCTCCGCTGATTTTTAATGTTTTGCCATGGACGTAGTCGCCGTGCAACAAACTCGCTCATGTGCGTGCGTGTCGATTTCCTTTGCCGCTTCACCTTTTGATAGACTCGCACTTTTCGGCATTTCCTTTGCCAACTCGTCTCGTCGTCTATTGCCTTTTTCGAAATTTATCAAATTTTCCTCTGTTCTCGCTTTTCGTTGCTCCCTTTTTTTAATCAAATTTCCACTTGATTGGAGTGACGACAATTTAGTTGATTTCCGGTTGATGTTGGTGCTTCTGTTGTGGTGGAAAAGTTGATGGGAAAAAGGAAAAAAAGAGAACGAGGAAAATTGTGTTAGTGAAACATATTTGCTTGGGAAGTCATTGTACATATAGAAATGTTTTTTAAAATGGATTTTCTGAATAAAAAATGTGTAAGTAAAATTTTTAACAAATTTAAATTAAATTAAATTAAAGTTGCTATAAATGCAGCTTTAATAAAGTCCAAGTGCTTCTCCTTCCTTAAGGTTTTTCTTAAGCACTTTTCTGCAGCCAAGTATAGGCAGTTTTTCCTCTATGGCAGCTTCATTTCCTTTTTAATTTAATTCCCAGCGCCTCGCATTTCACTTAATTTCCCTGCTTCCGCATTACAGTTTCTCACACTTTTCGCCGGCGCTTTTCCCACTGATCCTCTTAACAGGACATTGCCTGTGTATATGGAAACATTTTCATAAAACCAAAATGCAGCGCACACACGCACACTACTGCGGCGGGAAATAAGAAATAAGAAAAAAGGCAGGGAAAATGGTAAAATGTTTTCCATTTTCGCTGATTTCATTCCGAGTATTTTCATCCTGCTGTCGCCTGCATGAAATTATAATTGTGTTCTCATCTCACCGCAGAGACAGTAAAACATTTAATTTCCTCTTCGCGGGCGGCGCGGAGGCCCGCTATAATTCCTTCCGGTTATTTTTGCCGCCAAATGGCGCTTCGTGTTTCTAATTCCTCGCAAAACCTATTTGCTCCCCTCCCCTCCCCGGCTTCCGCGTTGTTTGTCGCTTCGAGATTTACAAAATGCGAAATAAAAAGAGGGAGCGGGAACCATAAAGAAAATTACAGAAAAATTAAATCACTTCGCCCCTCGTTTCTTGTTTTTTTCTTAATTTTTTTGGTGTGTACTTTTGGCATTTAAGCTTCATTTATTTTTGATGGTTTTGAGGAGAAACGTAAATGGTTTATTTGGAAATTTTGCGTCGCAAAATATTATATGCACTTGTGTTTCTTTATGGCTCCGAAATGCCGTAAAATATAATGGGGATTAAGCGGAATATACACATTGTGCTTAAATTCAATATTTGGCCGGGCCGAGCTGGCAAATAAATTAATATTATGCACAAATAAATCAATTTGTTGGCCAAATGAATTGATGAATAATATTTCCCAGGGAGAATCAAAGTCAAACGGCAGGCAATTAGTTCGCAGTAAAGTCTCAATCGAATAATAATTTCCCAGTCAAATAATCCTTTACGGCGATTATTTCGGTTTCCGTATTTTGTTCTCTTTGCCGGCCAAAATCCCCTTGAAAGGGTTGCATGTGTGTTAACCAAGTTATAAACTATGCACTTCAATCCGCTATTGAGCCTTTTGAGCTGCTAATTAGTTTTTGCCCTGCCAGCTCCAGTGCATATTTCATTAGCTTTTCAGAATCGCTGACATATTTCCGAGGGCCGCGCTAATTAATTTAATTATTTTAAATACCTGCAAGGCTTGGCGAGAGCGCTAGATAATATTATAAAAATCCATCAGCTGTCGTTTTGTGATTTCAGTTTTGGAATCCTTTAAAGCCATCGTCACAGCCAGAGAGAGAGAGCTGCACAAACACAAAATGCCGCTCTGCCCTGCTCGTCTGCGGTCTCATTTTCGAACGCATTTTAATGAGGTTTCAGCTGGAGAGGCGGCGAGGGGCTGCTGCACAGACTGTATTAATTAAAAAAGGGTTTCCATGAACTCGACGGCTCGGCTCGGCCGGGCTAAAATGTCAACCAGGCGTTGACCCAGAAAGGCGAAAAATAAAACTGAAACTCTGAAGCGGCGTTTAAGGCTCGCTTTAAGGTCCTTTTCAGGCTTTGCAGAAAGTGTTACACGTGTCCTTTTCGCTGTGTGCGTGCTCCACTGTTTGTACATGAGGCCGATGGGCCCAAGGCTTCGACGAGAACACAATTTCAATTTGTGTGCGGTGTGAGGGAAAAATAAAGCCCATCGGCCTTTTCCTTGAATGCACCGAAAAAAAATCTCTATATTCTGGCACTCTTTTTGTAGAGAATTTGTGGGAAAATAATAATTTAACATCAAAAATTTATATGAAATTCATAAAAGTATGTAAATAATTTCAGATTCATTAAAGTACTTAAAAGAATACTCTCTTGTTTGTATGTATTTATTATTCCCTATTATTTTTAACAGCTTAAACTAATATTTTTTAAATTCTGTATTTCATTTTTTGATTTCCCCACTATTTTCTGTATTTTTTTCCACATTTCTTCACCAATTTCCTCTCGAATTTCTCTCAGTTGCTTTAATTTCCGCTTGAATGCAAAGCAAAGGTTTTTGGCCAGAAAACCGAAAAGCAAAAAAGGTTCGCCCTTCGCATGTTGACTTGTCTTGTGAGTCAGAGCCAGACCTTGGGAGGAGGGATGCCATAACAATAACAGAAGACAAAAGGCAGCAAAACCTGAGGCGCAATCTTTTGTGGGCGACCAGAGAAGAAACCTTTTCAACTTGATTAATTTCCCACAATTTAAGTTGATGAGAGCAGAGCGCTCTGCCGCTGCCCGGGAATTTTCAGGGCCGCCTATTTCCACATTTCCCAGTTCAAATATCCTGCAGGGCACCGTCGCACAGTAGCGCCTCTCGAACAATTAGCGTTGCAAAAATCAAAAAAGTCATGTT
>JAEIIL010025198.1:0-10205 GCA_018905715.1 Drosophila lini | reverse complement strand
GAAAGGAAGGACTTGGATTTAATTAATGCATTGATAACCCCTTGATATTAATATTAAAATATAATTTCCCTTTTAAAAATCACTGGCATTTAATATTTAAATCAAATTAAAATATATAAATAATATAGATACTAGATAAATCATAATATATAAAATAATTATATATTTAATAATGAATAAGACATAAAATCTATATAATAATTTCTCCCACTTACCGGCTCATCTGGCTGCGTTTCCAGGACTCTAGGCTCGCATTTCTCCTCCGGTTTCCTGCTGTTGCTACTACTGTTACCTCCCTCACTGCCACTGGACCTCGAGGATGTGGCAGCTGCTCCTGCTGATGCTCCCGCTGCTGTGGCGGCGACTGTGGCTGGCGTTGTTGGTGTGGCGCTGCGCTTACGCAACCGCTCCGCTCTACTCAGGGCGGACACCACACTGACGGTGGGCGTTAGCTCGTCAAAATCGAGCCCGGATGCATCACGCAAATGGTACTCTCGCTCCTGGGAGCTCCCATAGGTGGAGGAGGCCAGCATGCCGCCACTCGGCGGCGGCAGCGGCGGCGGCAGGTGGGCTCGCTTGTAATAGGCCAAAAGAGCATCGCGCCTGCTCTCGCGGGCAAATGGTGAGGGATTTGGATTGGAGGCTGCATTGGCGGTGGCAAGGCCGACTATCAAAAGCACCAGCAGCGAGTAGAGCGTGTTTAATTGTGTGCAGCAATTATTGTTGCCAAAGGAGGTGTTGCTGCTGGTGGTGCTGGCGTGGCTAGTGTTGCTCTGGCAACTTTTGTAGCTGCTTTTGCTGCTGCAGCTGTAAATAGTGTTGCTGCTGCTTTTGTGGCTGTTGTTTTTGCTATTGCTTTCCCTGATGTTGCTCTTAAAGTTGCTATGATCGCTCAAGTTGCTGTTGCTGGTGGTGTTGCTCTTGTCACTAGAGTTGCTTCTGCTGCTGTTGTTGCTTTTAAAGTTGCTGCTGCTTTTAATGTTATTAATTATGTTATTAATATTGTGGCTATTAATGTTGCTGTTCGTAATGTTGCTGCTGCTTCTGCTCAAATCTGATAATGTTGCTTGTAATGTTGCTCGTTGGTTTTCTAGTTGCTTTCTCAGGTGGTCTAGATCTCTGTGGCTGCTGCTTGTGCTGCTCTCGCTGTCGCTGTTGCTTGTGTAAGTGCTCTCTACCTGAGTACTGGTTTGATTTTGGTGGCATTTCTTTTGATAATTGCTAGTTTGCTGCTGCATTGAACTCTGGGCTGTTTCCTTTTTTGACTTTGCTGCTATGCACTGTTCCATATCACTGATGTTGCTCTCGTTTTGGTTTTTGTTGCTGTTGCTTTTGTTATTATTGTTTTTACGGGCGAGTTGGAAAAAGTTGCTCGGCGTCGTGGGTGTGGCAGCTTCGACAGGTGTAGAACGAAATTGTGGCACAGTGGCGCGCTCATCTGCGAAAATTAGAAAAGTTTTGTTTGTTATGTTGCTGCGGCTTAGCTGGTGAATATATAAAAAGTTTAAAAAAAAAAAGGAAAAACAACACAGTTTGGCCATACTTTTAATTAAATTCCTTGTTTCGCCAAAAATAATCAATAAATAACAAACTTGTACCCACATAAAAAATGAGCAAAACAATAACGTTTATTTTTTCATAAAGTATTGCATACTTGTAGACACTTTTTTAATTGATTTAAAAGCACTAGACTTTTTACTAACATACAAACGCTGTATTTATTTTCCACCAAAACAATTTACCAATAAAATCGACGATAAACGTGGCCAAAAGGCCAGTTTCAATTACTCATCAAATATTCGCGGTTTTATATTTTTGAACCCACCTGCAGTTTCATGTTTAATTATGTTTTTCTGCATTTCGTTGAAAAACAAACAAGTGGCATTCATTTGAAGGCCCGCCACTAAACACACTCCCCCGCAATCAAAGAATCGCGACTAAAATCAAAAGCCACTCTGACGTATCGCCACCGCGAAATGACAATTTTTATGGCAGCGCCAATTGGAATTTAATTGAGAAAACTAAACACACTGTGGTTAATGACGTTGGCGGAATGTGACAGCATTAAATCAAAATTAAACGGATTTAATTTAGAAAACAGGAAAATGCTGTTTAGGAGGTTGTTGAAAATATTACAAATTACTGGAGATGTTTTATAAAAGCAGTTTCTTAAAGAATATCCAAAGAAAGGTTTAACGTTTCTTTTGGAAAGGTTTTTTCCTATTTCAGTTTACATTCAGAAAGAGATATATATATATAATATATCTTTAAATTTAAACTTTTTTTATATATAGGAAATTTGTAGGATTTGAAAACTCTCTCCTGGGGCTCTTAAAACCATTTAAAAATCTAGTAAATCTTCGCCAACTGTGGCTGCAATTAAAGCATTAAAAAGCACTACCAGACATGCAGAGCAGTTTCAGCTAGGAGTTTCCCTGGACAGCTACGATGTCCTCCCAACCCCTCCCATCCCAATCCAATTTCATTCAATTTAATCCCCTGAGACTGGGCGTGGCTCTTCCTGCACTCAAGTGTCGCCCCCGCCCTAGCGTTGTACTATAATTTTTTTGTTGTCGAGTTCTCACTGTTTTATTTTTTTTTTTATTTTTGCAATTTTGATTTATGAATTGCCATTTTCCTAAAGGGAGAGAGGGAGATACAGCGAGGGCTCGACTTTATACCCTACAATATGGGACGATGACAGGCCGCAAATTGGCCAAGCGATTTGGACAACTGCAACAACTGTGCTGGAAGGCAAACAGGTGTAAAAACAATTTCCGCTAATTGAAAATTATTTTCATGGCTGCAACTGCATGGGGCGGCAATGGGTCACATTTTCACGGATTTGCAGGAAGCGAAGGTGTAAGTCAGCAATAGTTGGCACATGCGCCATAAACAAGTTGTGATTACGTGATTTGGCCAAATGCCAGAGCAGCCAAAGGTAGTGGCAAAGGGCTGGCGGATGCTGTGCCGATGAACGGAGAAAAATATTCTCAAATGTCCATTTAAGGTAATTTAATCTGGGAATTGCATTTTTCGGTGGGATTTTATGGCATCATTATGAGCTGACAATATGGTTTTAAGAATGTTTATTCAATTGTGTATAATTGTAGAAATTTTCTGCATTATTTAGCATGAAATTTATCAAATATTGTTAGTAAATTTAATCAATATTCATTATAAATTCTACTTTTCGATAACTGTATGGATTATAAAGTCTCTATTTCTTCATTCCCAATTTGTATTATTTTATAAATTTATAAGAGAAGCAATATTGCAAGCAGATAGTTAAAATTTATTTATAATCCTTACGATTTTATAACTATAGATTTTTAGAGAATTAACAGGATTTAAAGGTGCTTTATATCTCCCCGTAATTATTCGTAGTTATACCCTCTCAAATAGTATTTGATATCCCCAAAACCCATTATTTTTTCAGTGTTTCCAGATAGCTGGTGCTAAGCTCTTGTGTTGGTATTGCCGAGTTTTTTTTTTCTGATTTTTTGTTCACCCTGTTGTTGCCTGTTTTCTGCCTGGCTGAGCTCACCTGGCCTCACCTTGACACTCGCTCAACTGCAGCTAATGCGGCAGGGATGCGAGAACGTATCTCCAGCGTAACTCTGGCTCTGGATATGTGTATCTGTATCCTGATTCTGGTATCTGGCACCTGCTTTCGGGACATCCTGTGTGTTTCAATTAACCAGATTTCGGCTGTAGGTACATTCAGCTGCTGCCTTGTCGTGTTCAACCGTCTTGTCGTGTGCCAGTTTGTTGTTGGCTGTCACCTGAAAGTTGCATGTTTGCAGTTTGCAAAACAGAACATGGGCCCCTTCTTGACTTTTGCCACAATACACACAACACACAACACAAATCGCAAATCCCGAAATCACAAATCACAATTCGTTTGCCCACCGGCCGCATTTCAATCCCCAAATTGGATTTGTTGAGGTGCCTGTCAGGCTTTCCTGTATTTATCTCTCTGACAACTTTAGTATGCAAATTTCATGGGCAAACACAGCAACACAGCTAGGAGAGATTTGGTCATTTGTCCAACTGTTGAATATTCATATATTTTCTGGCCAATATTTTATGTTCCTCTTCCTGCCTCTTATAAATTGTGGTAAAATATGGCTGGGCGGAAACAGATCCATTGCTAAGCGGATTGCAATTTAATGCAAACTGCTTTAATAAACATGTTGTTGCCGTGGGCTGTGTGTCTAAATAAAGGCATTTATGCTCTGAAGGATTTAATAATGCATGTGCAATCCATGCACTTAATAAATCAAATGCAAATAAATTGGTTTAGAGTAAACACAGTTTGGATTTTACTGGGAAATCCTCTTCGGAAATGTTTTGAAGCATGAATGTACATATTCGTAGATTGGATTTAGTGCTACAGAATAAATAAAACAATGGTTAGGGGAGTGACTCATGCATAAATTTCCCGCAGCTGATAAAGTAGTGGGTTTTTCCGTGTTACTTTTTCGTAACTTTCCTATTTTTCCCTGCTCGGGCGCCATGAATAATGAAAGCGTAAAAAAAAGCAAAGGTATTTGTTAAAAACTTTAACTAAATCTCTCTCTATGGTAAGGTAACAAAAGTTTTTCTTTAAAAAACAAAGATATAAAACAAAGAGTGTAACCTAATCCCATCATACATGGGATTAATTTTTTATCCTGCCAATGAATCCTTGAAAATATAAATCATGAAATCCCCGATGGTGTGCAAACTCTTGCCATTATTCCATTTCCATGAGAGAGAGGATATTATGAAACCTATGAAAGCAGAAATCAAATTAAGGACTTTTGGGTAACTAAAGTGGATTACAATATGAAACAATGGAAGTGTGCTGGAATAAGCAAAGACTCTCAGGATGCACCCACACTAACACACTCGCACAGTGCGGCTGTCAGTTCATCAATGGGAGAAGAAGATGGATCCTGAGGCGTGTCCCGACATCGAAAGTAATGTCGTCTGGCCCCGTGGCAACATAATGAGCTAAAAATAGCAAGGTCCTGGCGGCAGGACGAGACAGGGGGGGGGGGGCATGTGTGAGTGGCAGAGACAAGAGGCAAGAGCGCTTTCATTAGACAAATGTTATTTCGCACACACACAGTCGCTGAAAGAGAGACAAAGCTCGGGCGTGAAACAATCAAACAATGCAACAATGCAACAAAGCACGCACACACACACACACACACTCACCAAATGGTTAACAATTAAACAATGAGAGAGCAACAAGCAAAAGCAATTGCAGAAGAAGGAGCGACAGAGAGAGAGAGAGAGAGAGCGGCACAATAATAAGGAGTGCCGCTGACAGGCTCGAGGACAAATTGTTCGCCGGTCTCGCAGCATTCCATTGTCCTTTGCGCTCCGCTTAAACCAAGCAGCTGTGCTCCTTAAGCCACCCACAAAATGTCGCCCACCAAAAAGGACCTTTCCTCCGCAACGAAAAGCCAACAAATCAGACAACATCGCTGGAAATCGCTTTCCCTTGTGCCTTTGTCGGAACATTTTTGGCTAAAAGCTTCGAGTGCCAGTCCCAAAACACTTTTCCAATTAGGCCTTTTCCTAGACATATTCGTAAGCATATTTATACAGTTACAGTGTGCACATAAATACAATGGATGCTCTCGAGTCTTTGGTTTTTTTTAAGCCTTTGAGGAGAAAATTTTCAGTTAGTTGCTAATAATAAAAAATGTAGGTAAGTTTGACTCCCTTTGACGGTAACGAATTACATTCTTTACTGTGTCAAGATTTAAATTTAAAATAATTCCCATTTTACATAGAACTTATTTCTGTTTTTATTTAAGCTTTTCTAAGTTTTCCTAGAATTCCTAACCACTTCTAAATGAAAATTTGTTGTTAAGCTTTCTGAATGTTGAGGTCGGTTAGCAATTGGAAACAGACGGAAAAGTGGTATCTTCCCTTTGAACCTGTTATCCAAGCCTGCAGCTTGTTTTTTATGTTATATTTTAAACTTGTTCTTAAAAAAAAACTATTAAAAAATATTACAAATATAGCAAAAATCTATCCAAAATCGTATTGCTAAGCCCCAGCCTTAACTTTTACCTAGTTTCCTTGGCATTTCCTGGCCAACCTTCTTGTCGAGTTCATTAAATACACATTCCTTTAAGTCCAATTCAAATTAAATTATATGCAAATTCTAATTTTGCCAGCTAGCACTGTATAATGAAGGACGAGGAGGAGCAGGAAGAAGAATAAAACACAACCAAAAAGGAAGAGACAGTACTGTAATGGCTGCGCTATATATTTTTTGTATTTTTTGGCAGGGAGTGGTGGGTGCAAAACCCTTACAAGGACGCAGACATTGTTGTACAACAATCATTTTAATCACTTTTCAGGGTCTGGCGCCGCACTTTGCCGTTCTTTGGCATGGCCCAGTTTTCCTTTTTCCTCTATTTTTCTTTATTTTTTTTTCTATTTTTTGGGGGAGCCTGTTTACATGCGCAATTTACTCAAGTGCTGCCAGTGTTTATAGCATTAAAAGCACGAGTTTTGATTTTTCTATATAGGAACTTCTTGTTTCTTAAAAATTCATTTTAAGATCTACCAAAGCATCTTGTCACTACATATTTCTTCCAGCCAATTTCATCTTGCCATGTTTCTAATAATAAATGTAGCCCAAAATTAGTAAAAATAACCATATGTTAGGGGTTTGCTCTTTCTTTGGTTTTCTATTTGTTTTCATTTTCAAATAACGATTATTCATCATCCATCCCTCTGAGCGGATGTGCGGGCGGCGTCTTATATTTATATGGAAACACAAGTATACGCCTTTATAGAGACAAGCGGCTCTTTGGCCGTAATCTACTTGGCCTACTTGGGCTAAGTGCGCTTTTAGATAAAGTCGCTGCCGAGTCCGCTTGGCACGCACAAGCGGAAAAGTAAAATGGGCGACGCGACTGTTGGTGGGTTTGGGGTGGAAAATAGGCAATGCCGAGCCAGGCTTTTCCGGCTAAGGTTCACTTCAAAATGTCGAAGGTCCCTCTTTCTCTCTCGCTCTCTCTCTGTGTGGGTGCGCCTAATGTTATGCTACGGCATAATTTGTTGCTTGAAGTGAAAAATTGTCAAGCACACTCAACGTTTATATACAGCAACAAAAAAAATTGAACTTTTCGAGGTCATAGCTTTTTATTAGCTTTGTTGTTGTCCTTAGCAGGAAAGGCTCATAGAGAGCAGAGAGAAGAGGGGGTTACACAGTGGCGTGTACGAATATTTAATATAAAAATATTTTAAGAAATACTAAAAAAACAACCAAGTTGCTGAGGATAGTTTATATATATTATGTCATATTTTAAAATAATTATGAACCCAATTTTCTGTGGCTAAAATGGTTAAACTTTAATAAAATGTGTATTATTACAATATACAATTTTAAAGAAAATATCCTTAATACATTTTCTTTAATTCCCACAATTTCCCAAAGCCTTCCCACTGTCTGTTAGTGTGCCAACAAAAATTTGGCCACATTTTCCTGTTTATTTCGCTTGAAAGAGCGTGAAAAAAGTGACGCTCCGATTGATGTTTCGATTGCTATTTACAAACAACGCTTTTTTCATTTTCGCCTCGCCCCCTGCCCTCCAATCGCTCTGCTCTCTAACACACAAAAGTTCAAATTTCACTTGATTTTATTTCGATTTATTCCACTTGTGCAATGTCCTGTCCCTCGCCAGATCCATCCTGGGGGGCTCCGGCTCAGGCTCCGGCTCCTGCCTGCCTGCCTGCCAACTGTTCCGGGCGTAGCGTAGCTCTGTGTACAACATGCATCCAATATGTGTATCTAAAGTGCAGTCAAGCGGCAACAGAACATGGAAAACCGTGGAAGGAGGAAAACGAATCACGGGGGAAAGTCCTTTTCCGCATTTTCCACTTTCCCCCGACACTCTCGGCTGTTGTCATTTGAGGCTGACAACCATGGCAGTGGCTGCTGCTTCAGGGCCCCGAGACTTAAAGGCCATATTTAATTGCATAAGATATGCCAGGACATAAATAACTCGCTCTCTGCGAACGATACGTGGCTATTATTCAGGACAATGGAGCCCTCGATGACCCCCAATATCAATGGCAGAGATTGCCATCGAGGTAAGAGTAAACAAATTTGCTTAATTTTAAGTGCAGGGCAAACGATGCACAGTTTGCTTGTCAAGATTAAATTCGCAGATTGTGTGACAAAGGAATATGTACTTAGTATGTACTATACGAGCGAGTGGTATGTGCGCTGCCTTTGGTCATGTGTGAAAATAATTTAATAACAATATTGGCAGCCTTTGGAAGATTGGCCCGAAGGCGGATGCCTGATTTATGGGGCGATAATCAAATGTGGCTTTGTTTTACGCCAAAGCAGAAACGTGTGAATTTATGATTTCATTTTGTTTATTTATGGTGACCTTTTTAACGATTGAAAATATATATATTAATATATGTTTTGAAAATATATTTGTGTATATTATTATATTCAGTGTTTGAAATATGTTTTTGTAACAATAAATTGTTTTCAATAAGCATTAAAAAGTATTTGATTTTACTACTATTTTATGAACTTGTCATTCAATCTCTTTTCCCTTCTTATAATATAATCCCTACAATTGTTCCCCATTCCAAAATCCAAATCTAAATTAAATCCTCTCAATACCAACATATAAATTACGAGCCAGACTAATTAGTTTCTCTTTCTGTTTCGGTTTCAGTCTTTCTCTTCCAATGATTCCTTAGAATTTTGCCAAACTTTTCTCGCACTTCTTTAATCCCCAGCCAAAGGCATTGTTTTAAGAAACATTCAGAGCAACAGGCACTTCATTCCATTGCCGGATGAGTCCGGGGGCTAGGACAATAAGACCAGCAGCGACTTGGCCTGGCCCGGCACCACATAAAAAGCGCCATAAAAAAAGAAAAACAGAATAAAGCGGAGACTAGCGCGCACATAAAACCGAACGAACGAACAATTGCCAAAAATCAAATGTGACAACTTTTACCAAAATTAAAATCAGCAGCAAAAGTGAAGCCAAAACAGAGCCGAGGAAGATAGAAATGGCCAGAAAGTGGGTGCAAAGTTGGGAGGAAAAAGTGGATGGAAAATAATTCGAAGCGGGCGGCGAGTCACCCCGAACCGAATCATTGATGCCAAGCGGAAATGTGCTCACTTTCAAGAAGTGCACTAAAAATGGCGACGAGCACTTCCGTTGATGGTTCGTCGGGCCCAAGATGGGCACTGTTCTGCTTCTCCGGCACCAGCACAGTAAGCACAAAAAGTATACAAGAAAACGAGGCCAGGACGGACAACTTTTTGGCGTCAATAAAAACAAACTGTGTCGACTATACAACTAATATTGATGGCTTAAAGGGAGTTGATCGACCAAGTACAGAAAACAGCACCTTGTTACAATAAGTAACAAAAAAACTGATCTATATTAAATGCTATTAAAAATAAAAATAAGCTTTGACTAATTCATTTTTCAACGGCCCTAACCAAAGATTTAACAGCTTATAAACGACATAATTCGTTTCACTGAATCTCAGATACAAAAGATATATGTAATTTATTGTAATATTAAAAAAATATAATAACGATATTTTGATATGATATCAAGGGCTATATATTCACCCGTACATTACAGTATTCACATAATTTTAATTCACATTACAAGCAAACAATTTTGAGATCGTGCTTAAGGTTTTTCGGAATAGCGCTTATTGTCTAGACTGAGATGGAAATTTCGTAGAAATCCATATATCTTTATTTTTTCAGGCTAACTGGTTAATGGATAATGATCCAGCAGACCCCCTCCTACATGCCTCACATGCCGGAGTCAATCCCAGACAACAATATCTTGCTTCAGCATTTAGCAATGCAATTTTTGAAAACATTATAGCCGCCAAAAGAAAGAAGGTTCCCTTAATAAGTTCCATTTTCCGTTAGCTGGTTTCTTAGAACAAGTTTCCTTTGAGGTTCCCCCAGATGTGATACATAAGCTTTAAAATCGGTTGTCTTTTATAACAAAATTTGCTGACAACGTTGACTAATTCATTTTCAACGGCCTTAATCACACATTTAACAATTTAAGAATAACATAATTCGTTTCACTGAATCTCATATACAAAAGATATATATTTTATATATGTTATTATTGTAATATTAAAAAAATATAATAACGATATTTTGATATGATATCAAGGGCTATATA
>JAEIIL010025196.1:0-19944 GCA_018905715.1 Drosophila lini | reverse complement strand
GGTCTCCTTCACTGCGTTGCAAACTTCAGACTGAAATTATAATACCCTGCAAGGGTATAACCAGACTGATTTTCGTGTTCTTATGCGGGGTTCTGTTGTTATTGGCGTTTCAAAATATTAACATATCACAATCAGTCGTATAATTAGTTGGATTTAAAGGAAATAAGCGGAGAGTTGCTGCTCACTCATTACCCCAGAGGGCACCGATTTGATCGACTGTTCACATAAAGAAGGCAGGACCGAAGTCGTATGGGGCTGGACTCCAAGGAGCTTTTACTCTGTTACGTATTGACTCTTGTCGTTCGCCGGGCATGATGATTGTTCCAGTGCTTGCAATTATGTTTTGGAAAATAAATATGTGTGATATGCAGCGGATGTTAGGTTTCTGCAGCCAATTATTGTGAAAGTGACAGTGTGGCAGCCGGGCTGGACTGCATGTCTTCGTATGAAGTGTATTTTCAGTAGTTTCCATACATGAGCGATTGGCTGAGGAGATATCGGGGTTCGGGCTTTAGTTTGATAGTTGGGCTACACCAGACAGGATTTGTAAAGAAACATCCACAAGGCAGTACATAGTTTTGCTGGGAATATGCGCTTAGGCAACATATTAGTAAGTGCTTTTAAGCATCCTCTACCACCTTATTATGCTGATGAAGATGAAAATCACTGCCAGCTGTTTCTTTTCCACTTTTTCGTGATGTGTCGAGAACCGTGTCCGCTAACAGATTGCACAAACCAAACAATACGGCGGTCTCCGTTATGACCTGCTTCAATGAATTTTTAGTTTCCCCAAGAACTGCAGCTGAAGAAAGCCAGTGCGGAGTATAAGTTTGGAGCGGCAGTAGACAGCACCGACGCAGTGGAACCGTTGCTGGAACCCATTCGGGCTGCCAGCGCTAGTCGGCGCCCGTTTCGATTGTCCCCAACTGCCGATGCTAACGGGCGCTTGGGCTCTTGGTGAAAACAGGCCAAATGGCCCAGCCAAATCCTCAGACTCTACCCGTGTCAATCGGCTGTATTCCGTGTGCGAATTGGGCGCGTCAAGTGGGTTGACTGACTTTCTGGCCAGCAAAGTAGAGCAGACACCATTCCTTCAACTGGAGGCCGCGACGGACTTGCACATGGCCAATCTATTCGCCAGTTAATCTAATTTTAACTCGAAAAGTGCATGCCTTCATGCAGCCGGTGTGCAATTTATGTAGTCAGCAGCCAAAACAAGCCAAACTCGTTGCGCCAAAGATCGAACAAGCATCTAGCAAGCCATCGTCGATTCATTAGCCACGGCCAAAAAAGAGGCCTAGGACCATGTCCATACGGGGACGTAGAAAAAAGTATAGAAAAAACCAAATCCTCCACGCTAAGCATGTTGTTGCAGGTATATATTTTTAGACTAAGTCGAATTATGTTGCGTGGTCTGGTTTAAAAATAGTATCCAGTTGCGGCCACCGAGGCCAACGAGACCGGGTAACACTGCATACCCTTGGCTTGGCCATACGAATTTGTTGTTTTTTGCGGTTGCCTCTTTCGAAGAGCAAACCCTAAGGTGCAATAGTACCACAACTTCTGCAACTCTAATCACAAAATTACTTATATCGCTTTACCTTCACCCGTTCAACACAGAACTTTTTATACATACTTAATATCGCAAGCTGGTCGCTTATCAACCTGAGTGCCCCTACCCGATTCTATTATTATTATTTAAGCTAGTCTCAGCAAGCCATCTCATAGATACCAAGTTGATGTTAGGGAAAAGAGCATCTCAAATTCGTGGTTCGATAGATGGTCTCCGGCAGGATGCACATTCCCACGGACAATCGTGTCTTGTGTGCAATTAAATCGGGCTGCATATTTATGAAAGTCATGTATGCGCCATAAATGGTTGAACACACCAGGCCAGGAGGCGGTTGTCTATAAATACATTTGCAGCGTGCATTCGCTCCTCCCTGTCCAGCAGACCTGAAACAGGCCAAACCCCGGGCAGCGTAATAAATGGCGTCTAATAAAGGCTTATTTGCGTAATAGACACGTGCTGGCGAGGCAGGCACTTACTCAATCAGCCCGCGCGACGAGCTTCTGTTCCGCTAATCACTCAAACCACGTACAAACTTGCCTTTCATTCATGGGCATGTACAGGCGAAGCATCATCCTGTTGACTGGCAAATTGCACACTTTGTTGCAGCCTCGCAGCAACTCGCAACTGTTGCTGCTGCAGATGAAGGTGGTGGCAGTCGAGTGGGACTGATGATATGTGTAAATCAGTCAAGACGTTCGGCTGCCTCCTTGGCAAACGGACAACCAATTAAAATTGGCCAGCCTGACGAGGACTTTGTCTGTAAAGATGAAAAAAGACTGGTTCTGTTAATTATACATTAAAAGCGCTTGGCGCAATGAGAATTGTTGTCTTCCAGCGGCTGCAGCAGGTCTTTAGAACTAATTCTGGGTGGAGTTGGCGAAGACGCTTCCTGGAAGACGACTTTGTGTCCCTCAACTTTGGAAGTGGCTCTATTTTTGCCAGGAATTGTTTCACCTACCAAAAGTATTTTCTCCTTGGGCTCTCTGAGATTTCCACAAGCGTACGGTGGTGGTTTAGGCTTAAAATGAAAAATTCTATTTCGCCTTACCCCAAAATACGCATCTCAGACTTATTATCTCTGAGCATAAGACACACATAAACGAACATGGCTGTAAGTTTCGCAGATTTTGCCACACTTCTCTGTCATCATCCGTTATCTGGTGCTCGTTCGTCACGAACTTCAAAATGTGAATTGGACAGTTGTGTAAGAGATCTGTCTCGCTATCGTCGCATCGAAAGCAAACAGCAGAAACGGATGGAGAGTTGGCCGAAATCATCATCCCATCCAGTTACTTTTGTCTATTAAGGTCAATGTTAATGCTCCAACAAATGGGATTGAAACGCTTCGATTTGATTTTGACAATTCGCATTATTGACCAGTGTGAAGACAAAACAGTAATAAATTGTGTTATCAAGTGAATCTTCGAATTGCTTTCCAACCACTTTACTTCCTTCCGACAGTGAACACCATATAATTGCCATATTTAGTGGCGGCACTTACATTTGCGTACTACCAGTCCCCTTCACAAGTTGCTCAATTGCGGAATTCCAATTCGGAAGTTCAATCGTTAAGCTCATGACACCTCCGGCAGTAAATTTAAATTGAATGCGGCCGGTTGTTAGAATAAAAAGCACAGTCACACACGGGCAGGCAGGCCAAACTGCATATTAAATAAATAAATTATCACACAAATTATAACTTTAGGTCGGAATAAAAGCGTGAATCCGGCCACCCAAAGTGGTCTCCACTTGCCAGATGATATGAACATGACTCATAGACGCAGACTCCTCCAATTCGCGGAGAAAGCTTTGCGGCGTCGGCGTGGGGGAAATGAAACGCTTGATATAGCGGCCTTGATATATCGGTTTCCTTAATAGAGTCTGCCAATTTACGACAAACACGCTCAGCCACTGGGCACTTAATGTGCTCGCGAAACTATACTTATTTTCCACAGACCTGAAATACTAATAATTTCCCCCCGCGCTTTTTGCTCTCATTGCAGCTGGTACTTCCGCAAAATCAAACGCATTGAGGCTGAAAAAAAACTTCTACTGCCAGAGAACGAGCACGGTGCATTTTTAATTCGTGATTCCGAGAGTCGCCACAACGACTATTCGCTATCAGGTGCGTTCAGTTAGAATTATTGTGTATTGTATTTTGTGTTGCTAATGCTGTGTATATCAAATCATATTTCAGTGCGCGATGGCGATACGGTCAAGCATTATCGCATCAGGCAGTTGGACGAGGGCGGCTTCTTCATTGCCAGACGCACAACATTCAGGTGAGTTTCGGCGCCAATGGGCGACCGCCTTGCAATGTGTTTCATCTCCATATCCGTTTCCGATACAGAACCCTTCAGGAGCTGGTCGAACACTACTCCAAGGACTCCGACGGCCTATGTGTCAACCTCTGCAAGCCATGTGTCCAGGTAAGCGACGCAGCGAATCGAGTCGTTACGGCCATTCTTTGCTTTGATTTAATCTCGTACATCATAAATAACATCCAACTGGCCGCCAGATGCGTGGATGGGTGGGAGGCTAACGCTCGCAAATTACATTATTATGTCTTTGTTTTTCATTCCTCCGAAATACCAAACACGTGTATTATACTAAAGATATTTTTTTATATTTTTCATATATTTCCGATATTTTACTTTGATTAACACAAAATTATGTCTGTAAATTAATACAATACAAAACGACCAAATAACCAAAACCAATCGAAAAACTAACAAAATATCAAAAGACCAATTCTTTTTCTGGTGCCTTTGAGGTAGGATTTCTGTCGAAAGCGTTGCGATGTGCATCGATTTACTGCCCATATTAACATAAGAGTACTAAAAACCAGTGTCCATGCTGTCGCTGTCAATCAACACCCTCATAACGAATGAAATTAACCGATCATTTCCATTTATTGATGTTACAAACCGAACCCAGCCCCACACACGCACACGTACCGCCAGACAGCCAAACAGTCAGACAGTCAGCGTCCAAAGTGCATTTTAGGCGGTGCGGTACCCCAGCACATGACACGACAAGCTTTCCGCCACCCCCACTCGCTGCCGTATAATAATAATATCGATCAATTTGGTCATGTCCCCATATCGCGTGTCTAATTAGTGCCAAAACGCAGTGAAGGAAAACACAACAGACAGACACAGACACAGACTCTGAGATTGGCTCCCAAGCTGTGTAAGCCAGGGAAGTTTTCAAGTTTGCTCTGGTGTTCACACAACATCTAGAGACTAAAACTGATCTTTTGCACTCTGACTGGCTGGCTTTGATCCCCTACAACCTACAGACCTGGCAAACATAATTTCAGCTGCTCACATCCGTACCAAACGTTTTATTGGAACATGTTGTTGCTTTTTCAAATTGTAAATAAGGCCTAAATGTGCGCTACAAACTCATCACTTGATCGGCACTCGCTTCCATTTCCCCAAGTCGAACACTGATGCGCCCGCACTTATGCAATAGCAAACTCAATAACTAATCCATTTTCCCATCTGTTCGCTCCCGCATCCGCTCATCGCAGATCGAGAAGCCTGTCACCGAGGGCCTCTCGCATCGGACTCGTGACCAGTGGGAAATTGACAGAACTTCCCTGAAGTTTGTGCGCAAGCTGGGCTCTGGGCAGTTCGGCGATGTCTGGGAGGGACTGTGGAACAACACCACGCCCGTGGCGATTAAGACTCTGAAGTCAGGTGAGTTTGTGCATAGCTGGGACTAGAGGGGACCCCTATACATGCTTCTGCTTCTTTCAGGCACAATGGATCCGAAGGACTTCTTGGCCGAAGCCCAGATCATGAAGAAATTGCGCCACACCAAGCTAATACAGCTGTACGCGGTATGCACTGTGGAGGAGCCCATTTACATCATCACCGAGTTAATGAAGCACGGTTCACTGCTGGAATATCTCCAAGGTAGGCTTAGTGAAAGATCTGCAAATTGGCTTCCATATTGAAATTCAGCATTTCATGCTTGAGCACCTTCTTTAACGCCCAGCAGCAACGTTGATCAACAAACAAAACGCACGCTTATCATTATCATGGCAATTCCTTACGTATGCTTAATATCTTTTAGCCATTGCAGGCAAGGGTCGTAGCCTCAAAATGCAGACACTGATCGATATGGCGGCTCAGATTGCTGCCGGAATGGCCTATCTAGAGTCCCAGAATTATATCCACAGAGATTTGGCGGCGCGCAATGTGCTCGTCGGCGATGGCAACATCGTCAAGATTGCTGATTTTGGCTTAGCCAGGTAAGTGCGCTCTGTTCGTAATAGGGACTCCAATTAACACAGTACTCCCTCCCTATGCAGGCTCATCAAGGAGGACGAGTATGAGGCACGGGTTGGGGCCCGATTCCCCATCAAATGGACGGCACCCGAGGCGGCTAACTACAGTAAATTCTCAATCAAATCAGATGTCTGGAGCTTCGGCATTTTGCTCACTGAGCTGGTCACTTACGGACGCATACCTTATCCAGGTGAGCCCCTCGGTCGATTCGCAGTAATCAAAACGTGTAACCAACCAACTTTTTTTTTGTGCAGGCATGACCAACGCTGAGGTGCTAACACAAGTGGAGCATGGGTACCGCATGCCGCAACCGCCCAACTGCGAGCCGCGCCTCTACGAGATTATGCTGGAGTGCTGGCACAAGGACCCAATGCGCAGACCCACGTTCGAGACGCTCCAATGGAAGCTGGAGGACTTTTACACATCCGACCAGAGCGACTACAAGGAGGCGCAGGCCTACTGATAAATGCTTTACAAAGTCACGAACGCAACCTCTAGCGGTCGTGGCGACAACGAGAAGCAAGACAGCTGCCGCAACTGATCTGGTCGTCGGTCATCATCCCAAAACGGACAATTCTTACTAAGTAACTTACTTGAGTTTTGCACAGATTTTCTGCCGCTGCGCACCTCTGACCAAGCCCTTGGTCGGGGAGTCTGCGTAGGCAACTCCATACGATACGATTCATGTTATAAGCCCTTAAGCTAAAAGTAGTTGCTAAGCTGAAGTGAGTGTACGGTCGTCGTACGAAGGAGTACGCAATATATTGTTTAATTTATGCGTACGCGAGTCTCATGGTGGAATGCAATTTCAACGAAACGCTCTGCTCCGTTCGTTTTCGTTCTTTTCAATGACAAACATATGTGTTTTTGTCGATTCGATGCGTTCCGGCACACCATAGGTCGTACCGTATCTGCCGGCTAATATATGTATTTCACATGTATTATTATTCATATAACGCATATAGCATATAAATATCTGCATAAACACTTATATATACAAACACTTATATATATAGAAATGTGTACAACCGTTTAGTCAGACACACCTATGCCTAGGACCCTTCACTTTTCACTCTCTATTTTTCCTTAGCCCTAGGTCAATATGAAAAGAATATTTGCAGCATTCAAGATACACAAACGACGTGTTTTGTCATTAGTTAATTCATTACGTACATAAGTGTCTTACCCCCAACACTCAACATTATCAACGACATTATATGCTTCATCACAAATAGAGGAGGGAGCGCTAGTTATTAAGTGCTAGCTAATCGCTACTTGGCTGCGTGCAACAGTTAAAATCCATATTAATAACGTTAGGCATTTAATTATACTTTGTAATCATTTATTATATTCGGCCACACATACATATACGACGTCATGTACATTTAGATCAAGCAAAACCAATTACGAATAAAATGTATTCATAATTTATAAAAACCAAACAAAGTCGCAACTCAGAGACACCCATTTATGTCTTTTTATTTTATTCTGGTGAGTATGCCCACGAATGGATAGGAGAAAGCAGCAGAAGAGTAGACTCTGACATAAGGTGAATCAACGCATTTTTAATACTAATACCGCAGAGTTTTTTGATCAAAGGCTGATTGTTCAAGTGTATTTTATTCTTAGTATTAGTTTATGTCTATGGAAACATACTGGTGGTAATCAGTGTCTGCGCGCTAGCCAAGGTACAAATCTTACTTTATGTACTGGTGCCACCCCTCCGTCTGTTTCTGCAGAAAGTAGTCTCTAGTTTGAATAAAACTTCGAATAATATTCTTCCCATTGCAGGTAGTACATGTAAAGCTGTCCAGTACTTATGATTTCAGAATTACGGTTTTATTTCACCAAAATTGAATATACAGAATATTTATTCGAAGTCAATGGACCGTAGGAACGGCTTTGTCCAATTGCACATCTAGAAAGTTTTTGATTTACGAAGATAGCTTCCAGTCTTCTTTTTATTTCCTTATTATTATTATTATTCTATCTATCTATCTGTAGTAGTCAGCACACATCAACAAATACACTTATTGGATAATGCCAATGTGTCTGCGCAATAAATTAATTTATAAATTCAATCGAAAACAAATTAAGAGCAAAAAACACTCGTTGTGTCAAAACATTGGTCGATCTGTATGGTAAAAACTGCACAGGGATATGTTTTTTATATGCTTTTAATACCCGTATCTCACAACCGGGCACTGTATCTTTTTCTTTTTTGTAAAGACTGTGCATGCCAACCAAGTGCAACTTAAATCAAAATATGCCGAGTTCAGCGAACCTTTAAATGTATTTATCATTTTCGGCACTACAAGCTTTTCGCAATTTAAAGGGAAATACGCAAGTAAATATCTCATATTTAATGATTGTATACAAATAGCCCTAATCATATAGAAATCTCATGTATAACAATCTATTGAAACTTACATATATTTTAAGAAGCCCCAAGATTTGTGGAATGTAAGAAATTGTTCAAACTCTATTTAACGATATACACATACATACATATATATAAATAAAGTGAAGTAAATATTTTTAAAATATATGTATTCCTAGTATGTAGCTTTGATCAAGAGCAGGCTCCATATATGGGAACTGACGATCGGGTCATCGAAGTCTAGTCATTCGATCGATTTCTAACAATAGTTGATTAAATTTGGTCAATTGCAAGTCTCCGGAACAGACATCACAATTGGAATTGTTTGGGAGCAGCCCCGCCTCAAATGTCGCTCACCCAGTCCCATAGTAGGGGAAGGGGTGCGCCCAGCCTCGGACACCGTCCGTAAACGTACGTCAAACAATGCCATTGATTACTCTAAACATTTGTATGTGAGTCAACAATGCGACTTTGCTTACACCCCTACTTGCAGCCACGCGAGTTTGCGCGAGTGCGATTCTCTCTTCCAATATTCCCCTATAAGGTAACGGCTTTAGCATTTTGGGGTTTCCCTTGCCCCGCTCTTCCCTTGTAATCAATCACATGAAACCGCCGATAAGGCGGGAGGGGTCGTGCTGAATCACACCCGTATGTGCAAACACCCGCGGCAACGAACATCAGTGGTGGTCAAGGGTTCGGTTATCAGGCACTTCCTGCTAACTTGCTAGCATCTGGTTAGCCCAGAAAAGGCCAACTTATTAGTAAGCGTCTTATCGCCCCGACGCCCGCGACACCACATTCCAGCGGAGTGAGCGCATAGCCAGCGGAATATCACACACATCGATCGGCGCTTAGTCATGTGCTCGCCATACACACAAATGCCAATAAGATGATAGCCAAAGCCGGGAGTTCAGTTCTTTGATCGCTTTATTAATATTAAGAAGCGGATACAAGTATTTTAGTGGTATGGTATGTGTGGGTTTAATACATATGTAGGAATGCATGGAAGCAATGGGAATGCCAAAAATGAATCTTTTTTATATGTAAATGCCGATGTGCACGTAAAGTTGAATTTGGAACAGAACACAATATGCGTTGGCTCATGGGCAGTGCAAAAATTGTGTAAAAAAAGTGTTGGAATGCATTCTCCGGCAGGTGCGCCGCCTCTCGGTGTTAATGTACTCATGCCCAATACTTCTAGTCTCCGTCCTTTGTCTGCCAAGGGAGTGTTTGACCACGCCCAGCTCGGCAGCCAGCGAGTGCTTAGAAGCACTTGCGGTGGACGATGGATGGGCCGGACTCGTCGTACTCCTGCTTCGAGATCCACATCTGCTGGAATGTGGACAGCGAGGCCAGGATGGAACCGCCGATCCAGACAGAGTATTTGCGCTCTGGCGGGGCAACAATCTTGATCTTCATGGTGGACGGAGCCAGGGCGGTGATTTCCTTTTGCATGCGATCAGCGATGCCCGGGTACATGGTGGTGCCGCCAGACAACACGGTGTTGGCATACAGATCCTTGCGAATGTCCACATCGCACTTCATGATCGAGTTGTAGGTAGTCTCGTGGATGCCGCAGGCCTCCATGCCGAGGAAGGACGGCTGGAATAGCGACTCAGGGCACCGGAATCGCTCGTTTCCGATGGTGATAACCTGTCCATCGGGCAGCTCATATGACTTCTCCAGTGACGAGCTGGAGGCGGCGGTCGCCATCTCTTGCTCAAAGTCCAGGGCAACATAGCAAAGTTTTTCCTTAATGTCGCGCACAATTTCACGCTCAGCGGTAGTGGTGAACGAGTAGCCGCGCTCGGTCAAGATCTTCATCAGGTAGTCGGTCAAATCGCGACCAGCCAGATCCAGACGCAAGATGGCGTGAGGCAGGGCGTAGCCTTCATAGATGGGAACGGTGTGGGAGACACCGTCGCCAGAGTCCAGAACGATACCGGTGGTACGACCGGAGGCGTACAGGGACAGCACAGCCTGAATAGCGACATACATGGCCGGAGTGTTGAAAGTCTCAAACATGATTTGAGTCATCTTCTCGCGATTAGCCTTGGGGTTCAGGGGAGCCTCAGTCAGGAGGACGGGGTGCTCCTCGGGGGCGACGCGCAGCTCGTTGTAGAAGGTGTGGTGCCAGATCTTCTCCATATCATCCCAGTTGGTAACAATGCCGTGCTCAATGGGATACTTAAGTGTGAGGATACCGCGCTTGGACTGGGCCTCGTCACCCACATACGAGTCCTTCTGGCCCATACCGACCATCACGCCCTGGTGACGTGGACGACCAACAATCGACGGGAAGACGGCACGAGGTGCGTCATCGCCAGCAAAGCCGGCTTTGCACATGCCGGATCCGTTGTCCACCACCAAAGCTGCAACCTCTTCGTCACACATTTTGTTGGAGATTGATTGGTATCTGCAATGGAAAAGAACGCCAGATATGTACACTCGAATCGAGGAATTCAGGAGAAAACCACAAGGGGCTCGCCAAGTACAGCCAGGAATCAGAGGCCGACTAGCCTCCAACTTCTGGGACAACACGCACACACAGACCAGCAGACGAACAAAGAGACGGGCGACAGATATATTACCTTATATGGAAGTTTATAAAACAAGCTGAGTTTGCTTCACCTCAGAAACGAACTATCACAATGGCAGACGCTTGAAGATTGAAATGACCGACGCCTACTTTTTCGAGGTAAAGTGGTTGAAAATCGCCCCTGCGCCGGCCGGTTATCGATAGCGCATGTGTCATCACGCTAGTGTTGCCACCTATAAGCAAGATTCCGAGAAAAAATAAGCAAAAAATAGACCAAAAAATACTGAAACAAAAAAGTTACATCCAATTACAACAAAATTGTTATGTTTTAAAGTCTTTACTTTAAATAATTTGGTTTTTTAAACATTTGAATTGGACTCAAGTGGCTTATTGTTTTCCGGATAAAACACCTTTGCTCAATTTTTATAAATGAATAATTTTATTTATATATGATATTAAATAACAAATATTTATTATGTTAAAATATTCAAATACCAAAACATGAACAAAAATGTTTAAGGCAATGAACTAGTAGCGAATATTTTAAGCGATTTTATTTTCAATTATGCTACATCTAGCCTTGAATAAGCTAAACTGTCAGCACTGCATAACTTCGCGCTCGGAACTGGCTGCCGAAATAATACTGAATATGTAGTAAAATATTGATGACAAACGAAACGGCAAAACATCGTGGTAATCACTTGCTCTATGTTTTATACTTTGGTTAAAATACTGAGAGAGACAACAAGAGGCAAATTTAAAAGACGTTGATTTTAAGGGTAGTACGGAGACAAAAGAAAAATTACTAAAAAGTTGAATGGCGCTGCCAGATGGCCGCACTTTTAGTAATTTGAGAGCACAATAATAAATACAAATTTTAATAAAACAAGATGGTCTCCAACATCAATTTAGCAAATATTTAAGTCGAAATTACTTAAAATGGGCCGGAAGTTGTAGTGGACCAGGAGCCAGGTGAAAAAGGACCATGGCAGTTTGAACGACATCAGTGGTCTGCAATGTTCCGGGAAATAAACACTTTTCAACACTTAAACTCTTTGTTTCGGCCACCCACCACCCACACCAGACTATCCAATCTGATAAAGAACGGGTAAGGGGCATTAACATGGTGGACATAAATTTGGAGGTACACCTGATAGAGCCGACGGCCACTCGCTCCACTGAGGAGCAACGGCAGAGGGATGCCTACCTGGAAGCAGTGCGCATTCTGCTGGTGCTGCTGGAGAACGTCCTTTCGCAGCCGAAGAACGCCAAGTTCCGTACAATACGTCTGGATAACAAGACGATCAAGGAGAAGTTGCTCAGCCTGCCCGGATGCGAGAGGCTGCTGGATGCCATCGGCTTCGTCCGTGCTCCCGGCTCCAACGCATTTACTTTGCCCAGTGAAGCGTCCCTGCAGCAGGTTCAAAGGTACCGGGACGCACTAAGCGAGCGGCGGTCCGCCTGGGTCAGTGGGGCCGTGCCCAAAAGTAAGGCTGAATAGTGAAGCCAGAATAGCTTTGTAATGTCCCATTCTGGAATTAATATATAGGTTTGCCCCAACAAGCCGCCACCAGCAGCACGCCCTCGCCGTTGTTCATCAAACCCTCTGTGGAATATCGACAACGGATCGCCTTTCCCCGAGTACTGGTACGATTTTCCTCTAATATATATTTCCATTGGATGCACTGAATTCTGACCTGGAAGACTGTTTTTAGCGTACCTCCAATAACTTTCTGCAGTCGCTGGAGCTTTACTCGGATGCCGTAATGCAGTACGAGGACGAACTCTTGCTAGCCACTGGCCGCACTCTGATCCCCATTGACGAGCTGACCTCCAAAGCGAGCGAGAAGCTTATGGGCGCTCAGGAGCGGATCGCCTCTGGTGAATGTCCGGAAAAAGAGCCCTGCATTCGCGATCTCTTACTCGTCGAGCTGGTAAACTGGTTTAATACCGAGTTTTTCGAGTGGGTCAACAACATTCCTTGCCGCGTGTGCGGCAGCGATGAGAGTAAGCTAAGGCGCACGGAGCGGGTGGGCGATGTCCGGGTGGAGGTCACCGTATGCTGCGGCCAGGAAAGCAAGTTCTACCGTTACAACGACATCTCTCAGCTGCTGGTCTCTCGCAAAGGCCGCTGCGGAGAGTATGCTAACTGTTTTACATTTATGTGTCGCTGCTTGGACTACGATGCCCGCATCGTGCACTCTCACTTCGACCACGTGTGGACCGAGGTGTATTCGGAGGCCCAGATGCGCTGGCTGCACGTGGATCCCTCTGACAATGTTGTGGACTCTCCGCTTATGTACCAGCATGGTTGGAAGCGCAATATCGATTACATACTGGCCTACTCGCGGGACGACATTCAGGACGTGACTTGGCGTTACACAAACGACCACCAGAAGATCCGACATCTTCGCAGGCTGTGCGATGAAAAAGAATTGGTAAAGACGCTCGACGAGATTCGCATCAAGCGGCGTAGGAATTGCACTCCCGAGCGGCTAAAGATGCTTAGTCAGCGCAACTTGTACGAAATTATCGCCTTGACTTTGGAGCGGTAAGCCACAACTGCCAACTCCTATAGAGAAAAATATTATAAGCAAACTATTATTTTTATTCACCTATTTGCAGCCCGCCGACTGAGAATGAACTGAAGGGCAGAAGTTCCGGAAGCCTTTCTTGGCGTCAGTCGCGCGGCGAGCACACTTTCACCAACGTAAGAAAGCTTGAGTAGAATAAAGTTCAGATAATACGGCCTAGTTATTTGCAGATTTTCGTCTTCACCCCGATTGAACCTGAGCTTCATAATCGGAAGCTAAATGTCCGCTACAGCTGCGCCACAGATACCTACGAACGCTACTCCAGTGGTGAGTAGGCATACATTAAATATTGACAATTTCATGCACTTACGACGTGGTTTTTCCATGCCCCTAGACGAGGGAAAAATAACTGTTTTGGACACTTATAAGACCTGGCAAAGGGCTCAATTTTCCTCGAAGAATATTCTTCGAAAAGTAGAGCGCGATTGGAAAATGGCATACTTAGCTCGGCTAGAGGACACCGCATGCGGAGAAATCGTTTGGAAGTTTGATTTCAGCAAGGCTAACTTGAAGGTTAAGTCTTATAAGTTGGTCTTCGAGACGAAAACGTTTGGCGAGGGCAAAGTCGATGTTGCCGTTGAACCCATTGATGGAACGGCCTCTGTTGAGAACTCTAGTGGATTCCAGATTGTAGCCAAGCTTAGCGGTGGCAAGGGCGACGTGGCGTGGCAGCACACTCAGCTTTTTCGTCAGGGTTTGAATTCCCGAGACTACCCGTTCGATTTGCAGGTGGAGCTGCACTGAGTACGCTGTAGTAGTGACGAGTAATAATTCCTAAATCGAAGTGTATTTCTTTAAAAACCTGTACGACTACCCAAGTGGTTAAAGTTATATATATTGTACAATAATAATACATAATTTATATTATAAATGTATACAATTGTGGTACCTAGTACTAATAAAGTCAAAGAGCGTTGCTCCAGTAAAACCCGGTCCTTAGTCCTTAGCTCACTAAAAATTAGGTAAGTACTAAAGGTAGCTAAGCAAATTATTAAGACATATTATAAACCAAGGATTGTAAAGCTTCAAAACTGTGCCGTGGTTGATTTGCGTGTCTTAATAGAGTGACTTTATTGGAAGGTTTTTATACATAATATATCTATAATATAATAGCGGAACACTGATAAGGATTTTAAGGATTTATAATATATAGATTTAGCGATTGCACCCGTGCATAGCTGGGACGGGCTGGTATATTATTGTATATTTTATTAAATGCGACAAATATTGTCCACATTTTTATATTTAACCGATATATACAGGGAGCCGTGGCTTGTACACGCCTCTTTGACTTAATCTTATAAAAAATTGTGAAATTTTAATTTAATTTAATTTAATTATATATGGGACACTCTCTGATCTCGAACGCGACATTTGTACGCATTCCAACTAAAAAATCATGTGCCAAGTCTGTATTTTATATTTACAAAATTTTAAACTAATAGCTCTTGGAGAGCACTATGATTTGTGGCAAGATCGATTTTGGACAGCTGTTCCTTTTCAAGATAATTACAAAAATGTAAGGCATTCGCACGCGACCGTACAAAATTCACTTTTTCAAAAAAACATGTTTAGGAACTGATTTCTGCGAAACGCGATGAAATATTTTAATTAATTTGAATGTATTATGCACAAGTTAATATATACGGTTTTTTTTTTATTGAATTTTAGTCCCTGTCGCACGCGACATTTTTTCCACCGTACTTTTTATGTTGGTTTTTATTTTTTAGTTAAATTAGAAAAACATGTAAGGATTTTATATCTCTTGCATTCTTTGAGTGATATTGGAAAGCAAAAGTTAAATTATAAAGCCTCTGTTTAAGAAGTGGTTATCAAAACAAAACATAACATTTGTGATGTGTTTCACAAAAATATTACAAAATCGCGTTTTCTCAAATTGTCATTTTTTTTAAAACATGCTGTAATATAATCTGTCAATTTTGATCAATTGGATTGGATCAATTGACTATGTATATTGAAAGCAACGATTTTAGAGAGCTTTTACTGTTTTGTTAAATGTTTTTATTTTGTTTTTATAAATCTTAACTTATAGCTCATGCTTAGGTAAACATTGGTGCAAGTGTTGATTTTGAACATTTGAAGCGTAGCACGCTTCAGCTATTCTTGCAGTACTTCTCCATCGACATCGGCCTAATACAAGAGCCATGGACCAGGGACGGCCAAATCGCTGGCATATACACCAACTTGACAGGTAGGCCTAGGGTGGGTGTAATCATCAAAAATAGCCTTAGCCTTTTACATCCCAGTCTTAGCAACTCGGACCTAGCAGTGGCCAGACTTCTGACGGCGGATGGGACAGCCATATTAATCGCCTCCGGATACATGGCCCACGACGAACCGGAACCCTGAACCTGAAGCGATCGTCAGGGTGATGCAGTGAGCCGTTAACACAAACACGACGCTCATCCTTGGGTGCGACGCCTTGCCCACACTGTGGGGAAGAAAGGAAACACACAAGAGGAGTGAGTCTCTTTCGATAGTGTTATATGTCGTGACATAACTATGTATATGTAGCAAAGGGGAAACGCTCACTTTAATTTTTTCGAATACGGATGAATTTCAAGGGAAGAGGTCCGAGACATAACTCTCCAAAGGGTGTACAGCGAATACAAGGTAGGAAAATTAAGGGTCTCCACACATCACCCCTTTTTAGACCATACATTGACATTTCGATGCCGACATGCAAGACGGCATCTAAACGTAGCCCACGCAGCAAAGACAGCGACAAATACGGAAAGATTGTACAGTCAGATTAAAAACAGGACGAACAAGGTTAGATCGTGCAGACTCACGTACTCTAAGAAGACACACACAAAGTACTGCAATAAAGAGCTATGTGAGCTCAGGAAAAAGGTGAGGAAAGCCTTTAATACAAGTTACGGTACCAAAAATGACGACCGTACAAGGAACTATAAAGGGAATACAAAAAAGCTATATACGCAGCCAAGATTGACTCTTGGAGCAGTTACTGCGAATCGCTGGAAGGAATAAAAGATACGGCTAGGTTGAGCAAAATACTAGCAAGAGGACAAGCAAGCCCCACACTAATCAAAAAGTCTGACGGCACAGGAACTACATCAGCCGAAGAGTCACTGAAGTTCCTGCTGGATAAGCACTTCCCAGAAAACCAGATAGAAGAACACAGAATAATGGGAAGCTAGGGGGCAGACCAACGGCTACAAGTCGAAGAGATCGTCACCATGGAAAGAATCCATTGGGCGGTAGACTCCTTCGACAAGTACAAAAGTCTGGGCCCGGACGGAATAATACCAGCAATGCTGCAGACGACAAAAACATGCATGAGGAAATGGTTGCAAGCACTCTTCCATGGAAGTCTTCATACCAAAACCAGGAAGAAGAGGACACGTCCAAGGCATGGATTTCAGCCTTATCCATAATCAAAACACTTAACCGGGAAGAGGAAAAACAGTGAAATGCCTTTCCAAAGCACAGCACGGGTACAGGAAAGGCATATCCAAATAAACAGCACTACACGATGTGGTGCGATATATACATCGTAAACGTAGACTCAATCCTGAGCTCCCTCAACAAGGTAGGAGTTGACGAAGGCATCAGAACATGGATCGGCGCAATGCTATAAAGCAGAAGGATAACAGCCGAGCTGAGTGTTACTCATCACATACGATTTGTGAAGAGGGGCACACCTCAGGGGGGAGTTCTGTCTCCACTGCTCTGGCTGATAAACATGGACGACATATTCAAAGCACTCAATAGAGAAGGAGTAAATGTCCTACTCACTTCAGGACCATTCTCCGACGTCATCAGCGAATTAATGACAAGGGCGCTTACTAAACTCAATTTATGATTGGGTATCAACCCAGGTAAAACGGTACCTATGTTATTCACAAGAAGAACATATATCCCCATTAAAAAAATAACACAGATTCACAGCAGGCAAATTTGTGGGAGTGATACTGGATGCGAAGCTGTCATGGAAACAAAACATCACCGAAGGAGTCAAGAAATCGATTATAACTTTCTACTCCTGCAGTAAGATGTATGGAAAAAACTGGGGCATTAACCCCAAAATCATTTGCCTCTTAAAGTAGTATGGTGGAGAGCACTTACTAGGGCCTACAACACCCAGAAACTTACAAGAATACAAAGATCGGGAGCATGAAGGTCATGCCCCGCAGTAGCGCTGAATGCCAATCCCAAGCATTTCATCAGGAACACAGCAGACCAAAGCGCGGTATAATTAAAGGCAAGCCATAGCTGTAAGAACTACCACGCCGGGCTCTGTAGAATCATGGACGAGATAATCTATAGGGTAACAGGAGACACAGACTAAATGACAACCGACAACCGGAAATGCATACATTGATATATATCATACAATGAAAGATAGGTATACACCGATTGCTCAAGAACGAGCTAAGAAGTAGGGGCTGGAATCTTCGCCGAGAACTGGGGAGCAGAAGAGTCTTTCCAAGCGGAGGTTTTCCCTATACTGAAAGCAGTTGAATTTCGCTCAATCGAGACCTCCTGAAAACCAAGGTACGGATATATTCAGACAGCCAAGCGGCCATCCCATCTCTCGCAAGCGCAAGGACTACATCCACACTAGTAGCCAATTGCAAAGAGGCTAAAAAGGCTTGCAGAACACAACTGGGTACAAAAAGCCTGGGTACCCGGACACAACGACATCCCCGGAAACGAAAAAGCTGACAAGCTGGCCAGGAAAGAGTCAGAGGAAATCTCAAATACAGCAGGTATTCAAGTTTCGCTGAGCTCAGTCAAGTTCAAGACCAGTTTAAACGAAAAGCCAGCAAAGAATGGGCAAAAAGAAAGATCACAAAGATCGAAATGAAATCTGGCCAGAATATAATAGAAAACGAAAGCAAAACTCATCTAAAAGGTCATTAATGATATCAGGAGGATAACGGCAGCCATCACCGGCCACTTGGCAATAAGTACGCACGCCTATACAGGGTAATTCACATTGCAGAAGCGAGCAGGAGAAACCAAAGCACCTACTGTGTCACTGCCCGGCACTTAACCAAAGAGGGCGCGGCACTTCGGAGATCATCACCTCTTTTCACTAGGAGAAGTGGGAAGGCAGTCAATAACTGTCATCCAAGCCTACCTGAATGACACGGTACTGAGAGGACGCACTGACTACTACTAAAACGAGGGTGTGGACCAAAGCTAAGTTCCAATTGGAGGTTACCAAGGTCGGTAACCTCACCACTTAAACCTAGCTACCTAGAATTGCAAGATTTTGAGTTGTCCTGTACATCGTTTTTCAAAATGACACATTTTACATTTTACAATCAGATTAAAATTTCGCAAGCACTTCTTTCCTCAATTCTACAAGCTCTCACATTGGGCCCCTTCTTGTTTTTCTTTTATTGTATTTAACTTGTTGTTCATATAAACCCTAAAGATCCTATAGTATAAATGTATATTCATATGTATATACTATTATATAACAACTCTGAGTTCATTTGGTTGCGTGTCCTATTCAAGTGCCAGACCGTAATTTATTAAGAATAAATTTAATTGTTTTTTTTTTTTGCCAGGAAAAATTTCAGTTACTATATTTCCTTGTAAAGTAAATTGTAAATTCAGAATAATAATCTCAAATAATACAAATTTGTTTTCGATTTCTTAAATAAAGAATTCTGAAATTTGTAACTCCAAGCCCACTCGTCGTATAACCTTAGTCGCAAGAAATTCTCAGAACCATTATCAATTGAAATGTCACGATGACGCTTCGATTCCATGAACTTTATTTTTACATATGTTCACATTTTTAATGCTTCTCTCGGAGGTAATGTTGCCTATAAAAGGCAAACATTTCAAGCTGCCAATAGCACTTCGCAGATAATCTTTTAAGGAAAATAGAGTGAAAATGAACTTCGCAATTAAACTAAGGTATTAGTTAAAAGGTACATTGAAAATAAAATATATTTATTAATTACATATTTCAGCTGTGTCCTGGTTATGCTCTGCTGCCTGCTGAGCACTGGAAATGGTGGCGCTATTGATCGGGATCGACAGAGGCTCCAGGAACTCCAGAGTATGAGTGAGCGAAACAGTAATCCCAATGCCCAGATGGAGATCACCTACGAAACTGTTGAAATCTACAAGAAGTATAGGGGCCAAGAGGAATCGGATGCCCCAAAGGAGACTGAGCTGAATTCCCTAGTTGATGAATTCGAATCCAATATTGAGAGCGTAGAAGGTGTGCCAAAGCAAGGAGGTGCCTTTACCAATTTCTTTAAAATTATGTTGAAGAAAGATTTACCAAAGAGGGAGAATAGTAAAGTACAGACCATAGTTAAAGACATCACCACCTATCTACTGGGCCAAGTTTTCAAAAAATTCTAACAGAAAAAAAAAATAATAAAACATTATCATTTTTGGGATATGGCCATTTTTTAATATTTCAGAATTTTTGTTTTAATTTTATGAAAATCGGACAACTATATCTTACAGCTGCCATAGGAACGATTGGTAGATGTAGAGAAAATGTAAAGCTGGGAATGTAAAACTGTAACTGCCAAACTGTAAAA